>CAUYON010155197.1:0-37365 GCA_963573935.1 Arctocebus calabarensis | reverse complement strand
CCCTAGTAGCTGGGACTACAGGTGCCCGCCACAGCGCCCGGCTATTTTTTTTGTTTTGCAGTTCAGCCGAGGCTGGGCTTGAACCCGCCACCTTCGGTATATGGGGCCGGCGCCCTGCTCGCTGAGCCACAGGAGCCGCCCACAAGAAGAGGTATTTTTAAAGCCACAAATAGATGTGGAAGTTCATCAAATGATGCTTTGTTGGCATCTCTTAAGATGATCATGTACTTTTTCATTTTTGAAATAATAAATGTGACTAACAATATCAATAGACTTGCTAACAGGATGGAATGTTGAAATCAGAGGCAACTCCATGGAAATAGCACAGGACACAGAGTGTCTGTCAACCTGGATTTGAGTTCTAGTTGGTTTTCAATCACAAATTTGGCCCGAGACAACCCATTATGTTTCATTGTTTTCTTTAACCAATATCCCATGTTCATATTTCCTTATCTGTAGAATGAGGACCCCTGTGCAAGCCCTCCCTTCCTTACTCGTGAGTTAGGAAGATAAAGTTGGCTCAGTCATTCCTTCCTTTACATGTATCCACATCTGTAAAAGAATCATGAGAAAAGTATGAAACGAAGGGCAGTGGTGGTATTCTTGTACCATAGTCGGCCAAGAACTCTTTTGTTCATTCATTCATTCATCCCACAAATACTTATTGAGCAAATGCAAGTGGAAGGAGTTGTAGATGGAGAGAACGCAGCAGTTGCAATGTAGACAAATGCCCTGCACCGTGGAGCTTACATTCCAGTAAACACTTTCTGGTGCATGTCAGCAAAGTGGCAAATACCATGAAGGTAAATAAAGCGTGGGGAGATGGAGAGTGAGGCAGGTTGTGGGCGAGGTTTACTGTAAATGGGGTGGTCAGAAAAGATCTCTCTGGGATGGCCTTTGAGCAGAGACTCTGATGAAGAGAGGGAACGAGCCGAATAGAAATCTAGAGGAAGAATGTCTCAGCCAGAGGGAACAGCAAGTGTGAAGGCTGGAGGGACAGCGGGATGCCCGTGTATCTTGGGTTGGGTTTGCAGGTAGGAGAGAGAAAGGATTTGAAGTTTGAGAGGTCCCAGAGGGTCATATCATGCAGGACCTGGGTGTCCTCTAACATGGGGGTCTCTACTTTTTTTTAATGTGAAGGGAAGCTGGTGAAGGGTGGTGAGCTGTGGGTGACGTGATCAGGCCACCTGTTACAGAGGATCACTGCGGCTGCCCTGTAGATTGAAGCCAATGATGAGTAGGGTGGACAGACAGAGCAGAGGGGTGGATGGACCAATCTGGGATGATGGTGATGGAAGTGGTGTGGAATATAGAATTTGGGTCCATTTTGCAAGAGGTGCAGACTGAATTTGCTATGAGTTGACGGCCTCATCTTAGGGACAGCCACTTGGCTGGTCCTGTGAGAAGAAAATGTGTCAGCCGACCTGCTTCCCCAGCATGGGGAAATCTGGTCTGCATTTTCCACAGTACCATTGTGCTGAGTCAGGAGAAACCTCGAGGACCCCCGGCGACTCCCCTAAACCTCTGGCTTCACTGAGGGATGACAATAATGAAAGGGTTTGGATGTCCGCAGGAGAAATTCTGTTCTGAGGCTAAGCCCAGAAATGCTCTCCGCTGTTTGATCTGCTAGACGGAGGAAGTGGCGCCTCATGTGCTCGCCCGGCCTCCCCATGGGTCCCCAGGAGACTCGTCGAGAAAGGAAGATGAGCAGACTGGCCTCACGCCACTCAGTTACAGTTCGCATTAGTCAGAGGACACTTTGTCATGGGGACATGGTGATTAATTAATAGCAGGCAGAGACCGCATTCGGGAGGCGTTCGCTTGTATTCAGGGTGTCTGGTCCCCTTGAGATAGCCCTTTGTGCCGTTAGGGGCTGCACCCACGCCTGCTCCTGCAGACCGACTCGCTAATGTAGGCCCTTGCTCTTTAACTCTCTCCCCAGCTCTGAATCAGAAAAAGTCTCGTCTCTCCCTTATGTTATAGCCTCAAGTCTTCCCCTACTGTTTCCTCTTTCGATCTTCTGCAGACAATTTCTTTCCTTTGGAGGCGAGCCCTGCGTGAGCATTGAAAACACCCCTTTTGGCTGGTAGGCGCAGCTCCCTTCCAGTTCTGCGGCCTTGGTTCTTATGGACGGAGTGGTGTGCTGTGGAGCTCAGAGGAGGTACCACAGTGGTGGGTGGGTAGGAAAGAAAAAGGAAGCATTGTGCCTGCCCGCCCAGTTTATTCCTACCACGTGGTGATGTGTAAGCACACATTAAAAACAAATTTAAAAGGTGAGATTGGAAACCGGAACAAATGCAAACCCACAGAGCGCGATGGGGCATTTATAGCTGTTCACCCCTTAATAAGCGAGAAACCTCTCTGGCTGGTTCTGTCCCTGGCCTTTGTGGTAGACAGCCAATCTGAGTGATGGGTAGAGGGACCACACTGGAGAGGTCGGGAAGGCTAGTTTCAAGAAGAAGAGACAAAAGGCTGACCGGTGCTGAGAAAAGAGAGCCCTTGCATACCCGTGGGGATATACAATATTACATGGGCTTGGCGCCTGTAGCTCAAACGGCTAAGGCACCAGCCACATACACTGGAGCTGGAGAGCTCGAATCCAGCCGGGGCCTGCAAACCAACAATGACAACTACAACCAAAAAATAGCCAGGCGTTGTAGCAGGCGCCTAAGGTCCCAGCTACTTGGGAGGCTGAGGCAAGATAATCGCTTACGCACGAAGAGTTTGAGGTTGCTGTGAGCTGTGACGCTACAGCACTCTTCTGAGGCCGACACAGTGAGACTCTTTCTCCAAAAAATAAATAAATAGTTACATGCAGCCATTATGGAAAACAGTATGGAGATTCCTCAAAAAATTAAAAATAGAACTATCGTGTGATGCAGCAATCCCCCTGCTGGGTGTATATCCAGAGGAAATGAAATCAGTATGTTGAGGATTTCTCTGCACTTCTGGGTTCACTGCAGCATTATTCACATGGAATCGACCAGTGTCCACCGCAGGTGAAAGGATAAAGCAAACGTGTTACAGGGTGAGCATCTTGAATCTGAAAGTCTGAAATCCAGAATCTGAAACTTTTTGAGCACTGACATGACATTCAAAGGAAATACTTACTGGAAACTATGGGTTTTGGATTTGGGACCTTTGACAAATGGCATACTATTCAGCCTTTAAAAAGGTGGGAAATCTTGTTGATGTGACAACCTGGATGAACCTGGCGGACATTATGCACAGAGAAATAAACCAGGCACAGAAAGACAGATACTGCCTAATCTCACTTATATGTGGAATTTAAAAATGTTGCACTCATGGAAACAGTGGAGTGGAGGTTACCAGGGGCTTGGGTCCCAGGTGGTTGGGGAGATGTTGGTCAAAGGACACAAAATTTCAGTTAGTCAGGAGCTACAATGTGAATGAATAAATCTATTGGACCTGTGGGGTGAACGGTTCATATTATAACAATGCATTTTGAAAATTGCTAAGAGTGGATTTTAAGTGTTGTCAGTATGTGAGGTAATGCATATGATAATTAGCTCACTTGAGCCATTCCATAATATATGCATATTTTAGAACATCATGTTGTACAAAATAAATATATACAATTTGTATTTGTCAATTGAAAACACAATCATAAAATTTTTTGAGAAGGATTGATTTTGAAAGGAGGTTGGTCCGTGCGAGAATCTGCCTGTTTTCCAGAAAGATCCTTGCAGAGGAGAAAGACCCAAGATTTTAGGGGCTTGGGAAGAATTTAAAGTTCTTTGGAGAAAAGGAGGAAAGGGATGGTGGGGGGAACTGCTAAGCCTGTAGGTCGGACTGAAAGAGGGGGGCTAAGCTTTTAAGTTTTGCTACATGTTATGAATGAAGTCCCTCCTTCCACCCTTTTAAAAGAGACTTTAGTTAAAGATTAAACTGCTTTTAAAATAATTTTTGGATGCCTAAGTGATGTTTATTTGAAAGAGATACCATATGGAAACTGAACCATAGTCATGTAGACAAAGATGGAGGTGATGGGTACACATGGGGTGTCGGGGTAGGGCTGGAGATCAGGAAGGCAGAGCAGGTTTGAAGAAACATTCTTCAGGGGAGGGCACCAGCTGTCGGCACCTGAGCAAAGACTCAGAGGGAATCTGAGTGAGAAGCATTTAGTTGTGGGCACGGAAGCTCAGAAATGAACCCCGCAAGAAAGAAGGAATTGTGAGTACATGAGCATGCATTCACACATTCATGAGTCTATGTTTTCATATAGTCATGAGTACACCAGTACATGGTTTCACACATTCAAGAGTACATGATTCCACACATTGATAAGTATGTGATTTCACACATTCACAAGTACATGGTTTCACATGTTCACGAGTACATGATTTCACACATTCATGAGTACATGGATTTCACACATTTAGGAGTACACGATTTCACACATTCAGGAGTACATGATTTCACACATTCACGAGTACATGATTTCACACATTCATGAGTACATGATTTCACACATTCATGAGTACATGGATTTCACACATTCATGAGTACACGATTTCACACATTCATGAGTACATGGATTTCACACATTCAGGAGTATATGATTTCACACATTCACGAGTACATGATTTCACACATTCACGAGTACATGATTTCACACATTCACGTGTACATGATTTCACACATTCATGAGTACATGGATTTCACACATTCAGGAGTACACGATTTCACACATTCAGGAGTACACGATTTCACACATTCAGGAGTACATGATTTCACACATTCATGAGTACATGGATTTCACACATTCATGAGTACACGATTTCACACATTCATGAGTACATGGATTTCACACATTCAGGAGTATATGATTTCACACATTCATGAGTACACAATTTCACATTCATGAGTACATGATTTCACACATTCATGAATACATGATTTCGCACATTCAGGAGTACATGATTTCACACATTCATGAGTACATGCTTTCACACATTCAGGAGTACATGGATTTCACACACTCAGGAGTACACGATTTCATATATGTAGGAATACATAATTTCAGTGTTCTCACTGCTGTAATTACCAGGTACCCAGGGTTCAGAAACTTAAAAGTTTATATGGGAAAGTAAAACTCAGTTGTCACAGGGAACCAGAGAAGAGTCAAGCACTGCTCTTACAGATCTCATGTAGCTGGAGGGAAAGGCACGGTGGGGAGGAAGGAAAGTTCTTAGAAACCTTGGAAGGGTCAGAAAAGGAGCATTTCAGAATCTGTTCCTTCTCTACTGATTTAGGTAGAGAAGTAATAGCAAAGCCAGCAAATAATAGCAAACTCATACCTTTTATATATGTATGTATGTATGTATTTATTTATTCACGTATTCATTTATTTAAGATTATTTTTGAATGAGTCTCACTATATTGCCCAGGCTGGTCACTATATTGCCCTGCCTCAACCCCTGAGTAGCTGTCACTACAGGCATGAGCCATCACACCTAGAAAGATACCTTTGATTTTTTTGATAACAGTTTATTGAGATATAACCCACATACCATACAATTCACCCATTTAAAGTGTACAATTCGGTGGTAGTTAGTACATTCACAGAGTTGTGCAGTCATTACCATAATCAATTTTAGAACATTTTTCCTCCCCTCAAAAAGAAATTCCATCCCCATTAGCAGTCACACCCTGTTTCACCCAAACACCCCTTTCTTCGGCAAACCTCTTATCTCTATTTCTGTCTCTATGGATTTGCCTATTCTGAGGACTGTGTTTAACTAGAAGGACACAATACGTGTCCTTTGTGTCTGGCTTCTTTCACTTAGCAGAATGTTTTTGAGCTTGTTCTGTGTTGTAGCGCGTGTCAGGACTAAGTTTCTTTTTATTTCTAAATAATATTCCATTGGTATGGATAACTCACATTCTGTTTGCCCATTTGACAGTTGGTGGGAGTTTGGATTCTTTCTACTTTTCTTTGGCTCTTTGGGGATAACACTGCTATGAACATCCACATACCTTTTTTGTGTGGACATGTGTTTTTAATTCTCCTGGATATATACCTAACAATAAAATTGCTGGGTCTTATGGTAACTATGTTTTACCTTCTGAGAAACTGCCAGAATAGTTTCCATTTTATATTACCACCAGGATTATATGAGGGTTCCAATTCCCCTATATTCTTGCCAGCATTTGTTATTACCTGTTTTTTTAATCATAGCTGTTTTAGTGGGTGTGAAGTAGTATCTCCTTGTGGCTTTGATTTGCATTTCCCTAGAGACTAATTGTGTTGGCCATATTTTTATGTGCTTATTCACCATTCATCTGTCTATCCATCATCTCAGGACAGCTTTTTCCCATTTTGTAATTGAGCTACATTACAAATATCTTGTAACTATTGAGTTGTAAGTGTTCTTTATATATTATAAGTCCCTTATCATATGTGATTTGCAAAAATTTTCTCCCATTCTATGTGTTATCTTTCCACTTTCTTGATAGTATCCTTTGGAGCACAATAGTTACTAATTTTGATGAAGGCCAATT
This sequence comes from Arctocebus calabarensis, assembly GCA_963573935.1. NCBI lineage: Eukaryota > Metazoa > Chordata > Mammalia > Primates > Lorisidae > Arctocebus > Arctocebus calabarensis. Next base: position 30,840 of record CAUYON010155197.1, on the reverse strand, counting down.
TGTCCATTTTTTTCCCTTTATTGCTTGTGCTTTTGGTGCCTAATCCAAGGGCATGAAGATCTACAGCTATGCTTTTTAAGAGTTTTATAATTTGAGCTGCTCATGTGGAGGTGTTTGATCCATTGTGAATTAGTTCTTGTTTATGGTATAAGCAGGGGGTCCAGCTTTATCCTTTACATGTGGGCATCCCCCCCCCTTTTTTTTTTTGAGACAGGGTCTCACTCTGTTGCCCTGGGTGGAGTACCATGGTGTCATAGCATATGCTCATAGCAACCTGAAACTCCTGGGCTTAAGGGATCTTCTTACCTCAGCTCTCGAGTAGCTGTGACTACAGGCGCTGACCACAATGCCTACATGATTTCATACATTCATGAATACAAGATTTCATACATTTTTAGTAGAGATAGGGTCTTGCTCTTGCTCAGGCTGGCCTTGAACTCCTGAACTCAAGCAATCCACTCTCCTAGGCCTCCCAGAGGGCTGGGTTTATAGGCATGTGCACCTGTCCTGGCCTTTGTAAGCATCTTTTATCCTATACCAGTTGTTGAAAACCCTGTTCTTTCCCCCATTGAAGGGTCTTGGCATTCTTGGCATCAAAACTCCTTTTATCCGTATTATTTATTTAATTCAGAGGGACAGGAAACTTCTCATATCTGTCTACTGACCCACTGGGAGAAATCAAATCAATCAAGCAAGGATCATTTAGGTTAAAAGATCATTTTGTTCAGAATTTTGACAAAAGACCTGGCGAAGTGGCTCACACTTTTAATCCTAACAATTTGGAAAGCTGAAGCAGGACGATTGCTTGTGGTCAAGGGTTCGAGAGCAGCCTGGGCAGCATAGCGAGACCTCATCTCTATAAAAAATAGAGGTGTTACATGCGTGTAATCCCAGCTACTCAGGAGGCTGAGGCAGGAGGATCACTTGAGCCTAGAAATTTCAAGTTGCCGTGAGCTGTGATTTCACCACTGCAATCTAGTGTGGACAGCAGGGTGGGGACCCTAACTCTTAAAAAAAATTACAAACAAAATAATCTTTTGAATTTTTTACTAAAAATGAGAGCAGGCAGTGAACACTGTTGTTGCATAAATATGAGTTATGAAACATCGAGTTTTATATTTTGGCTCAGTTAAGGGTACGAGGGGGAGGTACTTGCTTCAGCTTGATCTGGAATTTCATGATCTGTGGATTGAAAATCAGAGCTGATTGCATTCTGCGTGGGCGTCTGGGCTGTGGGTCTGCAAACACGAGGCACCCCGTGTCTTCCGTCCTGTCCACTCCCTCTGATGGCTCCTGAGAACTTCTCAGCAACAGGAGGTCAGGGCAGGGACAGCCAGGCAGAGGGAGCTGTCCTTTGTGGATGCTCCACAAATTGTTTCTTGGCCTTGACTTAGGAAGGGGATTAGGGATTGTTTCCTCTTGAAGCTGCCACCACAGAGTGGAATCCTGGAGCATTGTGGCCTCTGCCTCCCATGTGTGGGCTGGGCGCGGGAGCCGGCCCGGAACTGCTGGTGTGGGCCGAGGAGGGAGCAGGCGTGCTGGCCTTGTGTGTGACGGGGGCCCCAGCCGGGCAGGGCTGTGCGCTTGGCTCCCAGGCCTGGCCGGGCTCCCTGGAAACCAGACTGAATCCCTGCTGGTGCTGACTCTTCTTGAGTTCCACCCAAGCTAAACGCCTGAGAGCAGGGGATTAGCTAAGCCCCAGATGTTTAGGGTTCTGACTCAGTGTTTGCATGAGCTCTGTCGAGAGCTTATATGGCCTGAGAGGTGGTTCTGGAGTTTGCTCAGATCTCCGCGCAGGTTCTGGTGTTTAATCAACATTTCCAGGGAGATGCTTAGAGTTCTAGGATTTACTCAGAGCCTTTTCCCCTGGTCCATGGGCCTGGTTGGAGCTTGCCCAGTATGGGGGACTTCTGGGGACAGAGGCTAGGCTTGGCTCGCACTTTGGAGGGGGCCTTCTGCTCCTGTTTTCCTATCAGATCCCTGGCGTTTGGGAGCTTCACTGTGAGGGCCAGCATTTCTCTGGTTCAGGTCAGCATCTTTAAAAGCCGGGTTCTTCTTCGCTAAGAGCTGTGTTCCCCTAGCCCTGGGTCTGGCCTGGTCTATGTGACTGCACAGCTGAAATATTTGCAGGGTTTCTGGGTGGGACTGTTGTTGATGGAATTCTGGGGTAAAGAATAACGGGGATGCCTATAGTGACTCAAGCCTAGCTTTCCTCCGGGCCGTGAAGCCCCCAGCCCCTGACCCACCTGCCCTCAGCTTCCAGATTCACCTCCTTAGCCCCGTTTGGCCCAGCTTCCCAGCGCAGGCCGAGCAAAAGTGGAAGAGCCACAGAATGTCCTTGGAAGCCAGGGGTCTGCGTGATGCGAGCCAGGGCTGGGTCTGAGGAGGGCCTTAGGGAGGCACTGCGGTCTCCTTCCCAGTCCTCCATGAGCCACTGCTCAGGGACCCCCACTGTTAAGAACAAACCCGGTATCTATAATCATGGAGGCTTGAGCCTTCTCAAGTTGGGGCTCGTAGATACAGATATTAGGGGACAGGCAGGTCACCAAGATCTGAGGAATTGAATGCCACTGGAAACAGGTACCAGCAGACAATCACTGGGAACACAGGCCTAGCTGGAAATTTGTCATCTCCCAATCTCGTAGTGATGTTAATTGATTTAAATAAAAAACAACGGCAAACAAGGCAATGTGCTGCCCAAAACCTACCACGGGGCTGGATCCAGCCTCCAGGTTCCTGCCCTCTCAATGCATAGGAAATTGAGCCCTAGGCACTGGTCAGGAGTCACTTGCTTAAGTTAGAACGTCCAGTGAGTAGCCTGCATGCACACATCCAGTTTTCTACACTCCCAGGCTGTGGTATTGTCTCCCTTCAAGCACACCGGGACTCTCCAGGTGAGGACACAGAGACCAAAGACGTGAAGGAAGGTCACACAGCTCAAACGGCAAAGCTGGGGTTTGAACTCCGAACTCAGTCTGCTTGGTCTGGGAGCATAGACTCTTCCAGCGCCCCACACCGGCATTGGACCCTAACTCTCAAAAGAGGCCTGTCCGAATTCTGGGGACTTCTCTGGAGCAAAAGGAGGAGATTGTATGTATGTGTGCATGTACACATTTTCATGCATACGAATTCTCTGGAGCAAAAGGAGTTTGTGGTTGTATGTATGTGTGCATGTACACATTTTCATGCATGTGAATTCTCTCCCCATCTTCTTCTCCCTCACACCCATTTATTATTTAAGGGTTTCCTCCCTGAGAACTCCAGGGAGTTCTAGGAGAAGGGAGAAAGTTGGAACAAATACTTTTCCCTGTCTGAGAAGCAACTCCCCCTTCGTAAGAAAGGCCTGTTTAACTCTTGCCCTTCTTCTAGTCCCTGTATCAGTCACTGCTAGTGATTTGGTGGCCAGGGAACCTGAAGAGCATGGTTGTCATCCTCAGCCCCGTGTGGGTCCCCCGTGGAGGCCAAGGAACACACCAGTACAGGCCACTGCCGGGCAGCACCCACTGCAGTCAGAACGTGGGTTCAGCCTTGTCCAGTTCTCTCTGGCTCTGCCGAGTGTAAGAATCTGTGGTAGGAATCAGGGTGGGAGGTGTGGGCTGGAGGGGAGTAGAAGGGAAGTGTTAATAAATAAAGCAGGGTGGAGGGGCTTCTAAAAGATTTACTAGCTAAATATTTTCCGGATGTTTTCATAGCCCTTTAAGGCCGATCCAGAGGAAGGCTAAACAAGACTTAGTCTAATCCCTCTAGTGACTCCCACCCACGGCTGCCCCCCATATCCTGGCCTGATTCCCAACACCACCCTGACCTCCCCTCCTCCATCACCCCAACAGTCTACAGCCTTTCAGTGTTTGCTATTCATACTTTGGAAGAACTATTAATTTGTAATCCCCCAGTGGTGGACACTGAGGTTGCTCCCCCTCCCTTTTTTTGGGCTATTATTAAAATCATGGACAGTAATATTCCTTGTGATGACACCTTTCTGCATTGAGATTCATCTCCAGGGCAGGAGAGTTGATGCCCTTGAACGGTATACATTTTCACTGATGCTGTTACCTTTAGCAAACTTGTACCAATTTATAGTCCTTGAGAATGTCTGGCGCCCATTTTGCTGGACAAGACTGGGATTTGCAGGACTAAAGAGAGCTCTTAATGCCATGTTGCCACCTGCAAACGATGTGCGTGGGGAGGGGGGTGCAGGGGCTCTCCCGGCTGCTTCCCTTGGGATTTGGACTGTGTTGTGGAGGCTGTGTTTCCCTTTAGGGTCCTGTCCTGCTGGATCTCACTGGGGAGTGAGTGTTGGAGTTCTGGTCACCTCTTTGATCTTGTAGCGTGAGGGCGGGGCAGTCTACGCTGAGCTCCAGATCATTTATTTCGGTGTCCACCTTCAGCTTGGTCTCTCCTTGTCGGAGGCTTGTGCAAGGCTCCGCCACCAGGGGCTGGTTGGAGCCGGCAGCGGCCTGGGGAGCCATCTCTGGCACAGTGATGGTTCTGTTCCCTCTCCACCTCACCAGTGGCCCCCATTCACGGGAAGGAGAGTCACGCATTCCCCCTTGAGATAAGAATAGAGCCCAACTGTGCCCCAAGACAGAGTCCAGCTTCTTCAGCCGGCCCTGTGCAGCCTGGCAAGGGCTCCCAGATGGTACTGGCATGAGTGGGCCCTGGCTGCCTGCCCCGCCAGCCTCTTGTGCATTGTGTGACCAGGACACTGTGTCCAGTGTCCGTCCTGCCCGGGCCCCTGGGAAATCTCCCACCCCAGGCTCTACTCAGGATGGAGGGGCTTGTCCCCAAATCAGCTGTTCCAGGGTTCTGCTGGGACCCTCTTCTTACCTGAGGGCCTTGAACCCCAAGGTCCCGGCCTTCAGACCTCTGAGGATTGCCCGCTACTGTCTATCCCTTGACAGTGGGATGGAGCCCGCTCTGGGAGGGGCAGGCAGACTCAGGGCAGGGCTGGTGGCTGGGTGCTGAAGGCACAGCGTGGGGACCATAGGCAGTTTTTTTCTGCGACCCAGAGGATGATAAACAAGACCCAGAGGGGGGCCCCAGATTTTGTGAGTGATGACCAGTTCTGGGGCTTCCTCCGTGTGTCTGAGGTAAGAGATGGGACAGCAGAGGTTGTGTCCAGCAGCAGGCATTACCAGGCCCCACTGACCAGGTGAGACACGGAGTGGTCCCTGTCTCCTCATGGGATCGCACTTTCTAAGCTTTCAGATTCAAAGGCAGGACTTTTCAGAGTGTGGTCCCTGGACCTACAGCGTGGTCCCCAGCACCACTAGGGACTTGCTGGGTGGAGCTGCACATTCTCAGGTCCAGTCTAGACCTGCTGACTCAGAAACCAGGAGTGGGACCCAGGGATTTGTGTTTTCACAAGCTCTGCAGAGGACTCTGATGCACAAGGGAGGAATTCTGGGACCACTGCTCTCAGTAACATGTTGGCAAACACCTTTCAAAGCTTTCAAAGTCCACCAAGTGACTCAACCCAATGAGTGTTGAGAGCCATGGCAACCTGGAGGGCATGTGCCCTATCTCACGGCATTCAAAGACATAAAAAGTTTTGTTTTTTTTGGCTTGGTGCCTGTGGCTCAACGGGCTAAGGCGCCAGCCACGTACACCTGAGCTGGTGGGTTCGAATCCAGCCCAGGCCCGTCAAACAACAATGATGGCTGCAACCAAAAAATGGCCGGGCATTGTGGTGGGTGCCTGTAGTCCCAGCTACTTGGGAGGCGGAGGCAAGAGACTCGCTTGAGCCCAGGAACTGGAGGATGCTGTGAGCTGTGATGCCACAGCACTCTATCCAGGGTGAGAGCGTGAGGCTCTGTCTCAAAAAAAAAAAAAAAAAAAAAGGCATGGGATCTCCCAGCGGCCTTTACCACCACCACCCTCAGCAACAATAAAATTTTATATATATATATATATATATCTCTTCAGCCTGCACTTTTCTATATATTTTAGTTAATTTACAGCCGAGATAGTGTTTCAAGTTTATGGGTAAAAAGCTAAGGCTTCATCAGCCCAAGGCCAGGGATGAGGCTGCCTCTCCTGGGGTGTGGTTGGCAAGTCAGGTTGCAGCTGATCTTTCTCACCTGGTCTGAGAAAACGCCTGTGTTTTTGAGAATTTGAATAGGGCCAAACGAGCGTTTGGGAAAGTGCTGTGGGCGGAGGGTATCCGGGTGCCTTTCTCAGCGTGCATGTGCCTGGAGGTCAGTGTTTCTAGAAGCGGCTGGCCAAGGCCCTTTCGCAGGTCTTCAGTGGAAGGGGAAAATGACTGAAAACAGTGGCTGGCCGGTTTTGAGGCTTAAGGAGTTTCCAAGTGAGACTCCTGGGTGGGTCTGGGAGAGGGATGTGGTGGGCACCACGCCTACTTGCAGGTGAAGAAGTTTGCTCTCGGGGGGTCAGGGCTCCATACAGCCCCGTCTGAGAGTGGGGCTTTGGGTGGTCTCTGGATCATGTGCTTTTGGAGGTCTTACAGCTGGGCCCACTGAGCTCCAGGCAGCCATGGGCCCACCTCCTCCCAGTCCCCCGTGAGAACTGGTCTCAGTGGTTTCCTAGGTGACTGTGGGGTCAGGGGTATTGGCAGTACCCAGGGAAGCCCATGGGGTGAACAAGGAGCATGGAAGCACTTCCATAGCCCCGTGCCTGCACTTACCATATTTTCTCAACCAATAAGTGGCCTTGTGGGTAGATAGAATATATTTTAAAACAGCTCTGTAGATTCAGGAATATTTGATAATAATAGATAGCACTTACATAATCGGTAGTATTTTTCCAGGCACTGGTCTAGACACTTGACCTTTATTCACTCATTTAGCCCCCACAACAGACCTCTCAGTATTACCATGTCCATTTTACATGTGGGGAAACCAAGTCACAGAGGGGTTTAATGATTTCCTCCAGTGTCTTCCTGGCCATCTTGCTCCAGAGCCCAAGTTCTTAATCACCAGCTGCTGTACCTAAACGCCATCCTTCTTTACCCCGTCTTGTGGGGGTGAGCGGAGGACCTCCCCTCTGTCCCCACGGCTCTGTCACTCCTCCCATCCCGGACTCCTTTGCACGGGCAGTTTGGGGTCCTGGGGACCTTTGCTTTCAGGTGGTTGTGAGGGGAGGGAATGGTGAGCAAGGTGAGAGAAGGAGGACTAGGGAGCGGCTTTCCACAGGTGCCTTCCGTAGGCTGCCGGAAGGCTCTGAGAGTTGGAGGCTCCTGAGAACCTCACTGTGCTTTTGAGAACAGACCTTCTGCTTGTGGTCTTGGGATTGAGTCCTGCTCTAACGGAACCATTTGGGGAATACTCAGTACTAGGATGGGAAAGAGAAGCCACAGCCTCACATCTTCTGTAGCTTGCCTTCTGCCTGCTCTCAGGGCCCCACAGCTTTGGGGTAAGAGGAGCATGGAAAAATGTCAGCAAGGGTGGACGGGGGCGGCTGACAGGTGGCCCAGCTCCTGGCCACAGCTCCTTCCACTGGTGGCCGTGTCTTCTCCTGGGACCAGTGCTGGGAAGGGAGAGCTGAGAAGAGCCAGATCACTGAGGACTTGCGCAAAAGTCAGCCTTGCATGTCCTCCCAACAGGAAAAGCCTTCGTGCTCAGCTCTCTAGGAGTCCTGCCTGTGGTTAGCACTTGTGATCAGAGAATGGAGCTGCCAAACAGGTCTGGCCTCCTGCTGTGCCTGGGTGTGACATCCTCCTCTGCTCATCTTCTGTCACCAGGGTGCCAGGCTTCCTGGGTGTGACCACAGTCAGGCAAGAGGAATTAAAACCTGCCTATCAGGTGCTTGGGTCAGGACTGCCAGGAGACAGCAGCCTGAAGGGCCCCCTGGATACTAGGGTGGTGCTTCTCAGGCAGATATGTTGGTTCTGAAGCATGAATGTCAAGTTAGTCGACAGGGATGTAGATGCTCTGGGGATGGCATCCAGGCAAGGTGTTAAGATAGTGGGCAGCTTCCAGAGAAACTGCAGAACTGTGGTTTCCACTTCCAGAGAAACCACTGAGCTGTGTATTCTAGCATGTTTCATGTGTCACTGTGAGTAGCACATTTGCAGGGGTCCCCCAAGACTGTGAACTCCTGTTCCTTGGTCACTCTTCTGTAATTAGTTGTCTTAACCTCTGTCTCCCTGAATAAAATGTCCTCGCTTCCTGCGAGTGTTGAGGGCCTGGGGCAGGCCCATGATGAGCCCTCAGTGACTGATGAATGAATAAATGAATGAAGCAGGCAGAAGAGCTAGAAAGAGTGTCAGCTGTGACCTGGATGCAATTGTAACATCCTGAACTATTTAAAATCTCCACCCAGCCCCAAGTCTACCCTGAACTCCTGATCCCCCACTTTCAATCATTCTTTATAATCTGCTTCTTTACTGTGTTTATTGTCAGCTTCCCCAACACTGGAACCAAGTTCCATTGAAGGCAAAGGTTTTTTCCCTTCTGTTTGGTTCACTGATGTGCTCCTAATACCTAGAAGTAGTGTCTGGCACTTGCTACATAACTCCGTAAATATTTGCCAAATGAACGTATAGATGAAAATGCCAGAGAAGCACTTGGCTTGTGCCATCTGTCCTCAAGAACCCCTTTACAGCATGCATGGCTGTTTGAGCATGGATGGTGCCCCATGCACCCCTGTCCGGTGGGAGGGGAAGACCAGCTTCCCTGGGAGATGCCCGCCATCTGGCCACCTGCTCTTGGCCCTGCTTGGTCCTCATGGTGGCCTGTCCCCTGAAGGAGGAGCACCCCCGACACCTCACAACAGCTCAGAGGTTGGCTAGGAGGGCAGTGAGGGCCCCCAGGCTGGCCAGAGAGGCTGACCAGGTAGCCAGGTAGCGAGCTGAGCTGTTCATGTCTGAGGAGTGGGGCCTGTGGTCCGACCGCATTCCTGAGTCCCGCCCTGCTCCCACGACTCAGTTCTCACCCCATGGGCTGGGAGAAGTGGAAAAATGCCTGGTTGAGCAATTGAGGGCTCGGATGAAATCCCTGTTTACACTGCCTCTATCATCTTATCTTGCAGAGAGTGCCCGACTCAGAAGTTTAATCCAGGGTGGCCCTGGCTGTCGCCATATCCTGGAGAGCATCAGGGCCCTGGCGCTTCCCGTTACTCTCCGGGTGAAGTGCAGATCCAACTTTATCCAGTTGCAGACTTGACATTGTCACTCACCTGTCCAAATCACAAGGTCACTTGGCCTTCCCCTCCAGGCTGAGCCACTGTGGCCCTTCCTGGCTTAGTTCCCAGGCCAGTAAATGGCTAGTGTGTTCTTCCAGCTGCTTGAGTTAAAAACATGTTAAAACATGTTAACACCTTGGCTCCTCTTTCTCTGTCATGTCCCATGTTCTCCATGTTGGGAAAGCAGGTTGGTTCTTTCTGAAAAACAGATCTTTAAAAATCTGACCACTTCCACCCACCCCGCTGCTGTCATCTGGCCTGTGTCGTGATCTCATGTCCTCTGCAGACACATCCCAACACTTCTGCAAGCCCCAGTCTTATTTGTTCACATGAAATGTCTGATCTGGTTACCCTTCTGCTCACCAAACTCTAATGGAACCTGTATCGGTGAGTGAAGCTCTATAGTGGCCGACACGGTGCTTCATGACCCCACTGCCACCCAGGGGTGCCTCTCACCCCTGCAACCCAGCCACTGCCTTCCATGGTGTTTCTCCATCAGACTTCACCCATGTGGCTGGCTCCCCCATAGTGTGAGGTAGTGAGCTGAGTGATGGTCCTCCAAGGATGTCTAAGTGATGAGCTGAGTGATGGTCCTCCAAGGATGTCTAAGTCCTAATCCCTGGAGCCTGGAAATATGTTCCCTTCCATGGAAAATGGGACTTTGCAGATGTGACTAAGTGGAGGCTGTAGAGTGGGAGATGGTCCTGGAGTATCCAGCCCTATGTAAGACAAAGGTCCTTATAAGAAGGAGGTGGGTGTAGGAGTCGGCAGTAGGAGATGTGAGGATGAGAATGAGGGATTGTGTGATGTGAGGAGGGGGCTGCAAGCCAGGGAATGCGAGTGCTTCTAGAACCTAAAGAAAGGCACGGAAGTGGATTCTCCCCTAGAGCCTCCAAGAGGAACCAGTCTCCCTGATACCTTGACACAAAAGATTATTTTTTGTACCTTTCAAATACCAAAGCTGAGCATATATTACCTATTCAATAAGTATAAAGTTAATTAAATAAACTTTTGCATATGTACATTGAACAAAAAGTGCAAAACACACTTCTCCATCAATGCTACAATCTCCATGGGAAGGAAGGTAGCACCTGCCTGGTGAGTGTGACCTATTTAAGATTTCTGACCTCCAGAACTGTAAGAGAATAAATAGATTTGTGTTGCTTTAAGCCCCTTAGTTTGTGGTCATTTGCTCTGTCTCCTTTCAGTTTCCTAATTACTCTGCCAGCTTTACCCCTGTCTATTCTTTTTTATTGCCTTACAACAAAACTGGATCGTTTACCTGTCTGGCAGCCTTGCTGTGGATTGTCTGTCTCCCCTCACTAGAGTATGAGCTCCCCTGGGGCACGGATCTTTGTCCTGCTGACTTACACCTCCCAGCACCTAAACCTACGTCTTTTTATACACCAGGCATTCCGTAAACACTTGCTGAGTGAAACAATGAGTCAATGAATGGTTCCCGGCCTGGGAATGCCCTCTCTGCCTATAGCCCCCTAAGCCCATTTCGTTCTCCCTCCCTTTGGCCCCCTCATCTCACCTGTGAGTGACATCCCTCGCGGGACATGGGCTGGACGTGCTTTGTGTGGATCACTCTCCCTGCGTGTGCAGTGACACCATGAGTGGCCCGGCCAGTTACTGAGACACACCATACCCAGGGGGCTCCCACTGGACTTGACTTCTCTGGGGTAAGTAAGCCCCGCCCGGCCTCCGGGGAGTATTAGTTTGGGGTGTCTTCCTACAGATGAGCCTTGTCAGAGTCTAAGGAACCCAGCTGATCTCTAAACGCAACCTGATTCTGAAGGTGACCTGAGAGGTGAGGGGTCCCACAAAAGTCTGAATGGGGTGGAGCTAATTTCTAGAGCCCCTAGGTCTCAGAAGTCCCACTTCTTCTACTTCCAGTCTGGGGGAGGGTTCCTTTTCCCGCTTCACTCGTTCATGGGAGTTGGAGGTTTGGAGTTGAGTGTGGGGGAGGAAGTTGGTGGGTGGGGCAAGGTTTTAAGAGAAGGTATGAGATTCTCCCCGGGGACTGCAGATAGGGGAGGCTGAAGGATTTGTCATCAGAGGCAGCTCGTGTGGAGAATGGGGTGTTTGGAGGAAGGAAAGATAAATGGCAGTGAGGGTGGGTGAGAAGGTGGGGCAAGAGTATGTGCCCCATGTCGGGCTTGGGACCCCAATAGAGTATGGTATGGGGTGAAGGAGGGACAAAGGGGGTACGGGAGGCCTTCTCTTTGGGCCGAGGTTGGCTTTGCAGGGCACAGCTGCAGGCTGTCAAGGGTGACCCGTTGGCTGTTAGGAAGACCCCTTTCTGCTGTCTTCTCTGGGGAGGACACATTTTGAAACACTTCCTGAGTTGGGGGGAGCTGACACCCTGCCCCCCCTTGCTGATGAAGTGGTTAGCTAGGAACCTACAGCTGTGTTTTTGCGCCGCTCCCCTGCCTGTGCGCCCGACAGTCCCACGGGGGGCTCCCCTCCCTCCTTCCCTCTGCTGGCTGGTGACTCACTCAGCTCTTGTGCAACAGCCCAGGCCCTCGCTCTCCAAGAAGAGTTGTTTTCCTCTGTGCCATAAGCTCCTCTCCTGATTTATGTTTTTTCATTTGGGTTAATGCTTTCCACATTTAGGTCTGGAGATTAGTATGCGGCTCACTGCTGCAACCACCAAAACCTCAGTGCCCTGCTTCAGTATGGCACGGAGAGGCACCCAGCCAGCACCCCCAGCCTGCAGCTGTCCCAGCCCTGCGGCCTCCCTGCCTCCGAGGCAGAGGCAGAGCGGGGAGGCAGCCCCTAGTCCCCTCCGGCCTTGCCAGGGACTCATTCTCCTCCCAGTTCCCTGTGAAGGGCGCATATCCTGGAATGGGGTGAAGAGGAAATTGCCCCCAGCCTGTGACTTCCCACTGAAGAAGCCTGTTGGGAAGTGAGAGGCGCAAGTTGTAGGGTGTGGAAAATGCTATCTCTGTGGCTTTAAAAGCTGTCACACAACAGTGTGTGTGTGTGTATACTTGTGTTTTTTTTCTTTTTTAGAACAATAATATTACCTTTGTTGCTATGGTGTTGTTATGGGGGTGGCTTCATTGGACACAGCCCCGATGCAGGCTGGTGTCTGTGTCCATAGTGATTATCAGAAAGCAGCCAGGGGACTCGTTTTGATTTTCTCCCCTAGAGGGAGAGGCCAGCAGGGGGTTGATCACTGGATGGTGGCTGCATATGCCCTGGGGCATGGTGGCACCCCTGTCAGAAGTGACCCCTGACGCTGGGATTTAGGTAGGGGGAGCCCCTTCACTGGGCATTTCTACCTGGATTACAGCCCAGAGTTGCTGAGGGCCAGGTATTTGGGAACTTCTCTTCCAAGGCCCTGGATGGACCCCAGGGAAAGGCACACCCTCAGTTGGAGAGGGGCCCAGGGGTCTGTGGCCACCATGGTGCTGGTGAGCTGGGCCCCCTCCCCTGGCAAGTGCTGCTTTCCTTCCTATGGGCATTGTAGCATTCGGGGAGAAGCATGTTTTATGCTTTTGGTTCAATGTCCATACACAAAAGCCTATCTTTATTTGTTAATTTTATGCTTATTGACTAGGTAATAAATGTTCAGGTCTGGTATCTGAAACGCACAAAAGAGTGAAGGGTTGTTCTTTCTCCCCAGCCTGTCAGTTCCCTTCCCCAGAGAAAAACAAGTTCGCAGTTTCTCGTGGTGCTTCCTGAAATAGTCCAGGCATTTGGGAATATACGTGTCCCTTTATTTCCCCCAACCCAGGTTTTACTTTCCTTCACACAGGTGCGCCCTCTCTACTTCTGTGTTTTTAAATCCATAGACGGCATCTCAGAGTTTCGTCCATAAAAAGAGCTGCTTTCTTTTTAACGTCTGCCAGCTCACTTCACAGGTGGGCACGAAAGTGGCTTCTCATCTTTCCTGTCACCTTCACCCGTTGCTGCTGTGGGTGACCTTGAGTACCATCATTGTACACGTGGGTGAGTGTCTCTCAATGGTGAGTCCCTGAGGTTGAAAGAAGGCAGTGACAAGGACGTGTGTTTGTAGTTGGGGCAGAAAGAGCCAGATTGAGTCCAAGGAGACTGTCCTGGCTGGTGCTTCCACCTGCAGCATGAAGGAAGGCCTGACTTCCCACAGCCTCACCAGCACAGTGTGTTTTCAGGTTGGAGAAGTTCGCCTTTGCTTTGTTTTGAATTCCTTTCCCTACTGCTATATCGCACAGCGGCAGTGAGTGGATGGGGTCCCTCCTGGCTCCTGGGGACCCTCTGTCCTACGGATCACCCTGGGCTTGGTCCAGCCCCTCTGAGGTTGGTTTTCCTTTTCAACATTTCAATTTTCTGCTTGGGATAACACTACTAGCATTTCCTACGTGCCACACTCATCGTATTTTCCGTCTTCCTTCAGTCTCTAATCTCCATCTGCCCCCCCCCCCCCCAGGGGTCTTCCCTCTTCCTCTAATCAGGCTCTTTCTTTCTGTTTCTTCTGCTGCCCCACTTACCAATGACAGAGTCTTTTCAGTGAGAAGCCAGACTTGGGCAAATACCTCTGGATAGTGCTCCTAGCTGTGTGTCTTAGGATTCACGCTCAAGGATGAATTCCAGAGGGGGACTGGGTGTGATGGCAGCATTTCTCTTTTTCTAAGTTGTTCTAGTCTGGGGGATGGAGGTGGAGCTGGAGCCAGGAGTACTTGGAGAGGTGCCCTGAGCCAGTACAGTCCCACGGAACTTTTCTCCAGGCTGGAAAGGTGGTCACAATAATGGGGATGTACATATTGTTCACCTGTGTTGCCGGGCACCGTAGCCATTAACCTGTGCCTGGTGAGCCCTTGAGATGCAGCTGGGGTGGCTACGGAAGTGCGTCTTCAATTTTATTTATTTTTAGTTAATGTGCATTTAAGTAGCCATATGGGCCTTGTAATTACCACATTGGGCAGCACATCTCTGAGCTGTACGCTTTGAGGATGAGAACGAGTGTCTAAGGAGCAAGAGTTTGTCTGGCTGAGGTTTTATCAAGTCAACACAAAGCCACAGTTCTTGATCAGGGCTCAGTGACCTGTCGAATTAGGGAACGCCTGTCTTTGCTCTATTGGAAACATTGTTGGGGTTAGGCTACTAAGCCCAGCAAGGAATATCCCAAGATTCAGCTTGGAATATAGGCCTCCTTTGAGGAAATTTGATATCCACAGTTGTATAGAGCAGGCACCGAGCTACATGTAGTGAACAAAGCAAACTAGCCCTGTCCAAATGGCACATCTGGTACTATTTTAATTTTTTCTTTCTTATCAATACATAGTAAGTTACATATTTATGGAGTACATGTAATGTTTTGTTACTTTCATGGAATGGGCAATGAGCAAGTTGGGGTATTTGGGGTATCCATCACCTTGAGCATTTATCATTTCTATGGGTTGGGAACATTTCAGGTCCTTCCAGATACTTTGAAATACTATATGATACTAACTATAATTAGTTGTTAACTATAGTCACTTACTCTGCAATCTAATATTAGAATTTATCCCTTCTATCTAACTGTATGTTTGTACCCACTAACCAACCTCTCTCAGTCTCCCACTCCCCCCCACCTACCCTTCCTGGGCTGTGGTATTAGTCATTCTGCTCTGTAGCCCCATAAGATCAGCTCCTGTTAGCTCCCTCAGATAAGGATAAGCAAAAGCTATCTTTCTTAACTGGCTTAATTCAGTTAGTGTAATGACCTCTCGTTCCATCCATGTTGCTGCAAATAAATGACATGATTTCATTCTTTTTTATGGCCAAATAGCTTTCCATTGTGTATCTATATCACATTTTCTTTCTTCATTCATTGGTGGACACTTAGGTTGATTCCATGTCTTACCTATTGTGAATAGTGCTGTAGTAAACATGAGGTGCAAATATCCCTTTGATATATGAATTTCTTTTCATTTGGATAAATACCCCATAGTAGGATTGCTGGATCATATGGTAGTTCTATTTTTAGTTTTTGGAGAAATTTCCATACTTTCTTCCATAGTGGCTGTGCTAATTTATATTCCTACCAACAGTGTATTAAGAATTCCCTTTTCTCTGCATCCCTGCCAGCATCTTTTAGTTTCTATCTTTTTTTTTTGGAGACAGAGGGTTGCCCTGGGGTTGAGTGCCATGATGTCACAGCTCACAGCAGCCTCAAACTCTTGGGCTCAAGTGATTCTCTTGCCTCAGCCTCCTAAGTAGCTGGGACTACAGGCGCCCTCCACAATGCCCAGGTGTTTTTTAGAGACAAGGTCTTGCTGTTGCCCAGGCTGTTCTCGAACTCCTGAGCTGAAGCGATCAACCCTCCTCGGCCTCCCAGAGTGCTGGGATTACAGGTGTGAGCCACTGCGCATGGCCTATTTTCTATCCTTTTAATAATAGCCTTTCTAACTGGGTAAGGTGATAGCTCATTGTGGTTTTGATTTGCATTTCCCTTGTGATTAGTGATGTTGAACATTTTATAATATACCTGTTGGCTATGTGTATGTCTTCTTTTGAGAAATATCTGTTCATGACTTTTGTTTTTTTACTGTTGAGGTGACTTCCTCATATATTCTGGATATTAGTCCTTTGTTGGATGAATAGTTTGCAGATCTTTTCTCCATCCAACAGGTTGTCTCTTTACTCTGGAAGATTCCTTTGCAGACACTGGCCCCTCCTCTGACCTTCTTCAGCACTTCCTGCCGATTATTTCCTTTGCTGTGTGAAAGCTTTTTGGTTTTAGTCACATTTGTCTATTTCTGATTTTGTTGTGTGTGCTTTTGAGGATGTAGTCATAAAATCTTTGCCCCCACCCCAATGTCATAAAGTTTTCTTCTAGTAGTTTTACAGCTTCATGTCTTATGTTTAAGTCTTTAATCCATCTTGAGTTGATTTTTGTATACAGTGAGAGGTAGGGGTGTAGTCTCATTCTTCCATATGTGGATATCCAATTTCCCCATCACCATTTACCAAAGAGCGTGTACTTGCCACAAAGTATATTTCTTGCCACCTTTGTCAAAAATCAATTGGCTGTAACTATATGGATTTATTTGTGATTTCTCATAAATAAATGAGAATTATTTGGTTTGTTTTTATACTAAACGCCATACTGTTTGGGTTACTATATAGTACTATTTCTCAATACTGGAGCATCCCAAATCTAAAATCCAAAAATCCTCCAAAATCTGAAACTTCTGCAGCACCCATATGACTTTCAGAGGAAATGCTCATTGGAGCATTTGGACTTTAGACGTTCAGATTTAGGATCTAACCAGTATGTATAATGCAAATATTCCAAAATTCAAAATCCAGAACACCTCTGGTCCTAAGCATTTTAGATAAGGAATCAGCCTGTACGTGAATTCAGTATAACTTGGACATACAGATCTTGGCCTTATGTAAGAGGAGATGCATTTGTGTGTCCCGATGCTACTCTAACAAGTGCCACAAACTCGGTGGCACATAGTTCTAAGGGTCTGACTCTGAAATGAGTTTATGAGGCTAAAAGCCAAGTATCTGCAGGGCTGGCTCCTTCTGGGGGTTTAGGGGAGAAAGCATTCCTGTCCTTTTGCATCTTCCAGAAGCTTCTTCCCTCTGGGTCCACATCAGGGTCATTGCCCTCCTTTTCTCCCCATTTCCATTGCACAGTGGCTTCCTCTTCTTTGATCTTCTTGTCTTCCTCTTCAGAAGACCCTTGAGACTGCATTTAGAGCCTACCCAAATAATCCAGAATAACTTCCACCTCACAGTTCTTAACTCAGGCACCTTCTACAAGTCCCTTTTGAAACATAAGGTAACATTAGCAGCCTCCAGTTATTAAGATGCAGAAATGCTGGGGAGAGGGGTGCATCTATCCACCTACCACAGGGAGTACCTTTTGCTTTCTAGAAGAACAGCAGGTTTACACGAGAGAAGGTTATTAGCCAAGTCAGTCATTTCCTGAGTGTTCTGAGTTGGTGGAAATAGGCAGAACTTGAGCCACTCACGTTGACGGTCTAATGTTCGAAAGCTGTGACTCTCAAATTTGGTAGGTATTAAAATCATCTAAGAAATGTGGAAAGAGTACAAAGGCCCAGACTGTATTCTCTTCTATGAGCCTGGACCTGGGTGGGCTTTATTTGCTCTTCTGGTATTTCTGATCTTTAGCAAAGTCTGAGAACTGCTGCTGTCAGGGATCGTCTGTGTACCTGCATGTGGGAGGTGGGACTTCCCGAGTAAGTGGCAAAGCCAGGCTGCAGACAGGAAGTGCTGAAGAAGGTCAGAGGAGGGGCCAGTGTATGCAAAGGAGCTGCCACCTGAGCCACACCTGGAAGGCAGGAGAGGGCGTGGCTTCCCCTGAGATGCAGGGCAAGTGCTCCAAGCAGAGAAAAGACCTTTTCAGCAGCATCCAGGTAGGAATAAGCATGGCACATTTGGGGACCACATGGAGGCCGTTTGGGACCAGAAGGCATAAGGACAGGAACTTGATTTGACAAGAGGAATATTAACAGGAATAACCTGCTAGTGTTTGCAGGGTGGAGTGGAGGAAGGCTAAACAGGATAGTAGCAGGGAAGAATAGGGGAAAGGGGATGGTTGAGAGGTTCAAGAACAGGATGTGGTCTGACAGCTAATACTTACTGAGCAGAGTGTACCAAGCAGCCTCTCCCACAGGTACAGGGTGAGGAGCTGGCACACAGTGGTGAGTAAGACTGACAAGTCCCTGATCTCCTGAGTGTACTATGGGGAGGGACGGTGGGTAGAATTGGGCAATAAGCAGACAACACAAACAAACAAGGAAGGCGTGGGCTGGTGCTGACGCCCTGGAGAATTACACAGGCTCGTGTGATCAGGAGGAGTTGGGTTGCTCTTTAGGATGGGTGTTTTGGGTAGGCCCCTCTGAGGATCTGGACTGCGGGAAGTGCGGGTGGGGGACAGCACTCCGGGCAGAGGGAACCGCAAGTGCCAAAGCACAAGACAGGATCGAACTTGCTTATCTCAGAACAGCGAGAGCAGCAGTATCTGATAGAACTTTCTGCAGTGTCGGGATGTTCCGTATCTGCACCCTCCAACACAATAGCCACTAGCCACATGGGACAACGGGGCATTTGCAATGTGGTCAGTAAAAACTGGGGAACTGAATGTTACATTCGGTTTGAGTTTGAATTAATTTAATTTTAATTTCAAATAGCTGCATGTGTCCAGTGTCCCCTGCGTTAGACAGCACAGAGCTAGAAGGGCAGTGTGGTTGGAGAGGGGGAGCAAAAGCCATGTAAGATGTGGTGGACAGAAGCAGACTCAGTTGCTTTATGAATCAGGGTAAATGGTTTGCATTTAATGAAAAGCAAAACAGGGAGATCGTTGTAATGACATGGGAAGTGGTGATGGTGCCTTGGGAACAGGAGGGGAGCAGTGGAGGAGAAACGT
Source organism: Arctocebus calabarensis (assembly GCA_963573935.1). Lineage (NCBI taxonomy): Eukaryota > Metazoa > Chordata > Mammalia > Primates > Lorisidae > Arctocebus > Arctocebus calabarensis. The sequence goes on along the minus strand of CAUYON010155197.1, from coordinate 12,326 downwards.
GGATGGATTGGGGTGAGTTTTAGAGATAGAACTGCTGGGAGATGAGTGGGATTCGATGTAGAAGGTGAACCCTGAATGTGGGGAGCGAGCAAGAGGTTGAAGGGTGGTACCATTCATTAAAATGGGGTGAGGAGAGCAAATTTAGTTTTGTTTTTGGAAATGGGGGAACTGAGTTCTTTGTTAGACTTGTTAGACTCTTCCTGAACCTGTGGCTGTAGGTCCGAGAGCTGGGAAAAGGCCTAGAGATAGGAAATTAGAGTCAGGGGGAGTTAGAGGGAGAAAAGGCTGAGAGCTGGGCACTGCTGTGGGTGGATGGGATTTGGGCGGCCCAATGATGAGCAGTTCCTGTTGGGTTGCTCTTGTCTTTCCAAGTGAAGTGTGAGGCAAGGCCATCTTCTGAGAAATGAAATAATTATCTTGGAAAATGGAAAACAAATCCACTAGGTAACATTGGTAGGTTGTTGGATGACTTGAAGTGCACTTCTCACACTTGAACTTGCAAACTCATCACCTGGGGCTTCGGTAGAGCGTTTTTTTTTTTTTTTTATGAGACAGAGTCTTACTTCGTCACCTTCAGTAGAGTGCTCTGGCATCAGAGATCACAGCAACCTCAAACTCTTTGGGCTCAAGTGATCCTCTTGCTTCAGCTATATTTTAGAGATAGGGTATCACTCTTGCTCAGGCGATCAACCAGCCTGGGCCTGCCAGAGTGCTAGGATTACAGGTGTGAGCCACCACGAGTCTGGCCAGATGCTGCATTTCTAACAAGCTCCAGTGATGCTGTTGGTGCCTGGATCCCTCTTTGAATAGCAGGGCTCCACAGCACTCCCACATTAGGAAGTTTAGGAAGACATATGATTTCCTAATACGACGTCCAGTATATGCCCAATTACATGCCCACCGAATTTACATTTAGGGCAGAATAGCAAGAGTTGAATGCTTATTTGAGATTAAATGCCATCCACTTAAACCAAGTCTTTTCAGCATTGGAACTCTCTGGAGAACTTAGAACAAAACAAAACAAAATAAAAACCCTCAAGCACCAAAAACAACAACAACAACAAAAATAAGGCCTGGGCATTTTTATGTTGATTGAGATAGTGAGTTAATTGGTGTGGAGTGAGGCCCAGGTACCCTACTTATTCAAAACTCTCAAATCTGATGAATTTAAATCTTCTGATTTAAAATACCAGGTCAAGGGGATGGTGGCAGAGGTAGGGTGGAGGTAGGGCTTCCCCTAGGTTGTGTGGGCCCCTATCTAGGTAAACAATTTGAGTCACCTGAAATCAGCATGCCATGGCCATTCTAGCTGATCAATCTTACATAGTCCCACCAAAGAAATGCCCTTTCACCAGGCTACCCTTCTGGAACCTTCAGAGATCCTGGGATGACCCTGAGGCACCCTGTCCAGAACTGCTAGGGACATTTGGTCTAGCTTTTCCGTGGGGTCCCTGTGGAGAGGGCAGAATGCAGGCCTGGAGAGGGAGTTCCTCAGGTGGCTCTGCTGGCCCCTTCTGGTCCCAGGCTCCTTGGAAAACTTCAGCAAAGGCACTCAGAGGGCAGAGCCCCATGTGCTATGCAGCCTGGTTAGGAATATGAGTAAAAAAGAACAAGGAGGTTGCAAAGCTGAGAACTTGACTTAGGCAGTGGATTCTGTTACCCAGTTGTCGAAACTCATGGCTGGAGAAGGCGATGGAAATCAGAGACCAAATCTTCTTTCCACCAAATGAAAGGGTGTGTCTAGAAGAGTCAGCGATGACTCCAACGAGGAGGAATGGTAGAAAAGTCTGATGAATTCCTGGTTTTAAGTAGCAGCTGCCCAAGGCAAACCATGACAACAAAGTGTGTGTGTATGGTGGTGGGGGGCAACGAGATTTATTGGCTGCCATAAGAGGAAAGCCCACAGGTGCACAGCTGTCCGCTTGACCCCTTCTAGAGATGTGTGAGGTGGCCTCTGAGGTGACCCCAGTGACCCTTGCTTCCTGGTGTTCACTCCCTGCGTAATTCTTTCCCTAGTGGGACTTAGTGACTTGCTCCTGACTACAGAAGTGATGGATGTCAGGCTGCGGCATGTGTCCTGTTAACTCTCTCACCCTCTTCCTGGCTGGTTGAGTGAGCCTCACCTGTGAGTGGTCTTGGGCAAGGCTCACGTGGTGCCTTGATGGCCAGCAAGGCCCTGAGGTCTGCAAACAGCTGCCTGGATGGGCTTGGAGGCAGAGTCTTCTCCACCCACACCTGAGATGACTACAGCCCTCATGCATGTCTTACTCACAACCTTGGAGCAGACCCAGGTTCAGGGTCTGGGAAAGCCGTGCCCGATACTTGGTCCCCAGAAACTGAGATGATAAATGATGGTTATCTTAAGCCACTAAGTTTTGGGCTAGTTTGTTTCACCTAACAAATAACTAATAAGAGGTAAAGGCAGTGTGGTCCGAAGCCTCCGTATCTAGGCTTTCCTTTTCTCTGTATTGGTTTCATTTTCCAGTTCAGCATCTTTCTCAGAAAGAGTCTTAAAAAAAAATTAAAAAATTAAAAAAAAAAAAAGAGTACAGGATCAGCACTGGGCAGCTGTCAGGTGGAGCTTGAGATGGCACAGTTGGGAGAGGGGGTCAATGCCATCTTCGCCACATGGGCTGAGAAAGGAGCAAGGGTGGTGCCCAGAGGAAAACCTAAGTAGGCTGATACCAGAGGGAAGGGAACAGGTGTCTCTGAACAGTGGTAAGTGGCACAGTATGGAAGTGATGGAATCCTCGATGTTTGCACTTTTGTGCAAGCTCTCGGGCAGAAAAGGCAGCAACACGGTCAGCCTCAGGGAGGAGGATGGAGAGTCTCCCGGTGTGAAGGCAAAAGCTGTAAGGAGACCAGTAGGAAGGAGGGCAGAGAAAAGGCCCCAGGAAGTGGCGTTCGGAGTTTGTGCAGGAAGAAGATGGTGAGGAAGTCAAGATGGGCAGATAGAGATCATTTGTTTTTCTTGTTTTTTTTTTGTTTGTTTGTTTTTTTAGTAACTGGCTATGAACTTTTGATCATTTGTGCTAAATAGGAGACAAGTTTGCAAGTTGGGCTAGAAATATTAATAAAACTAATCACAAAGATTTAGAGAGGCAAGAAACCCTGTATTGTTCCTTTCAACTATCTGTTAAACCTGAGCAACCCTGCTAGCTGTTCTTAGCACCGAAAGTTTCCATTTCTTCCCTTTGAGCCTTTGTAACTCAAGGAGGGGACTAGGTGGAGCTCAGCCTCCTCTGTTCTATCTCTCCCTGCATTCCTGGTCTCCTGCCTAGGTGCTCAGGAGCTGGCCTGGGAAGCTAAGAATATTCTTCAGACCCAGCAGGAGGGAAGAAGAGCGGCCTTCGCTGTCCGCATCATACGCCTTTAGGTGGGAAATGGAGGTTGACACAGGTTTCAGAGCGTTTGGAAGGACATTAATCTTGCTGTTACGTTTGGGGTATGTCGGGTTGATGAGAGTTGAGCTTTGTGGAGTAAGACTGGCCCTAAGGACGGGCACCCTTGGGTGCACGTGGGGTGACTAGCCTTGCAAAAGTCACGGAGATTCAGCTTCATTTCCCAAATGAAGCATGGCATGTGTGTGGACACGTTTGCAGTGTTGTAACTGGCTGTGCCCTGCCTGGGTTGGGTCCTTGTCCTACTGTCCTATAGCGCTGAGTGTCTCCATCTATTGTATTAGGTGTCTCCATTGGAGGAGAAGTTAAGAAACATAATTCATTCCTCACTTTCTGTACCCTCAGTGCGGGGTGCGGTCCCTACATTACCCCAAGGCAGTGGAAAGATGCCTGTAGCAGATCACTTAACACCCTGACCATATGTAAACTTTTCATTGGCTGGAACCTGCCATGTCAGGCAGCACCCCACAGCAGGCACATCTGCCTGCTTCAGTGTTTGGAAACCTAGCACGGGGCTCCTAGCATTGCATCCTGAACTTTCTGGGGACCTGAGGAAGCCAGCACGGTTGGCTGCCAAACAGGAGTGGGGCAGCGCGAAGGGTTGGACAGGTGTTTTGTAATAACTCACAGGTGCATCGCTGGACGTGGCCTCTGAGATACATCATCCAAGCCAGCAGGCCTAGTTCACATGCAGGAGGAAGCTGGGCTGGGAGAGGTCCGGGCACTCGTTAATGGGGTGCTGAGCATCACGTCCCCGTCTCCCACCTCCACGGCCACGACTTTGGCCCTTAGCTATTCTGTTTTGATTAGCTGTGCACAGAAAGAAGGGAGCACCTGCCTGGCTGGGGACATGTGCAGCCCCCACAGCCCTGAGCTGGCCCTCTGCCTCCTTTTATACCTACCATAAGATATAATCCCACTGAAATGCTTTCTTTCTGCCATCGTGGCCCCTGGGTGCAGCAAGGCCTGGCCCACCTTGGGAAACAAGGCCTTCTTTCCTGCTTGGAGCCTGCACTGCCCCATCACCCAGCTCCTCCTATTACGTTCATTCTGTGCTGTGAGTGCAGAGTCAATATCTGGGCAAAAGGAGTCACTACAGGGCAGCATGAAGAAGGCAAAGGGCAGGCCCGCCTGCACGGGCTGAGTGGAGAGAGTTGGCATTAGAAGCACCTTTTGGCATCAGTTGAGGAGCCCTCTCCTGCCTTCCTGGCTGGGCTAGCCCTGGGGGGAGTCCAGGCAGCTACCCCTACTTAAGCTTCGATTATCCCCTTGTCCCCCCAGCTGGGTCTTCCTTCCACCTGCTCTGGAGGCTGGAGAGTTCCAGGGGAGAAGGAGGGGTTGGCATGAGGCAGATGGGGGCATCGGTACACAGGACTTGGGGGCACCACAGGGCCTCTTGGGCAAAAGAAAATAAGCCCCAACATACCCCCCCCCCCCGGCCCTGAGCTGGAGTGAGGGCAGAGATTGCCAAGTGTGTGCCTGCCTAAAGATTAAACAAAAAAGCCATGGAGCCAAAGGGGTTTTTACGGCTCTGAAATCATGGATTTGTAAAAACGTGAAAACACAGCATCCTGGAAGGGTGCACACAGAGCTGGAGGAGGCCACAGCTTCCTACATGCACTGTGTCCCGCAAAGCCACTACCCTGATCCGCGAACCTGGCGTGTTCTAGCTGCCTTGCTTTTTAGAGGTGAGCTGTGCACCCCAGGTCCTCTCCTCATTCCTGGGAACACAACCATACACCAGGCAGAGCTCTAAGCCGCCCCAGATAGGAGGGTCTCTCTTCTGCTCTGCCACCTTCCTCCTGCTCCTTTAAGAAAGCATTTGTGAAGTCACCGCCTGGGTAAGTTGCAGAGGCGAGGGTGAGTGTGCCCTGACCTCTGTCATCCTGGCTCACAGCTCTGCTGGGGGAGGCCAGTTGGAAGCAGGTAACTATAGTAAAGTTTACACAATGTTATGGGGGCTCAGAGAGGAAGCCTCCTGGAGGGGAGGAGGATTCCCAGAGGCCAGAGAAGGGAGGGTACCCAGGCCCAGAATTAGCATGGACAAAGGCACAGAGGCCCCAAAGGCACGCTTGGGAATTAAGGCAGCCTGCTTGAATAGTTTTTGTGGGTAATTGTTTTGTTTTTGATTTAGGAAATGTCTGGTGTGGCTGAAGTAGGGTAAAGTAGGATGGGGGTGGGGGAGATGATGAGGAAGGAAGGAAATGCAGCCTCTGATGGGCCCCCTTCTCCTACAGTGTTAGAAACCCCAGGTCACTACAGCTTAAGCAAAGAAGAGAATGTTTTGTACTCCACTATAGGGTCCACTGCTGCATATTGAAGACTGACAATTCCAGAAGGTTTGAGGCTGTCCTCCCTGCTGTGAGGCCATCAGCAAAAGAGAGCTGCGTTTTTTCCTGAGATTAAGTAACTCCCATGGAATTGAGTGGCCTTTGGGAACCAGGCGCTGTGACCAGGGGACCGAGTGTGCTCACTGGTTGGGCGATGGCCCTGGTCTTAGGTCTGAGGGGGTAGGTAGTGTTGTCCATGCCTGGGAATGGAGAGGTGTTGCTCCCCCAGGAAAAACTGGGAGCTATTCCAGGAAGAAGGGGCCTTGAGTGGGCAGGTAGGCAAAATCAACAGATTGCTCGTTGGTTCACAACCATGTGGAAAATCCTTGAAGGACTTGGTATTTAGCATGCCATGGAGGGCCCTTCAAAGGTTACTTTGAGCAGGGAAGACTCTTCCTGGCAAAGAGACAAGGAGAGGCATTTGGAGGACTGGGGGCACGAGTGGGGGAAGAGAAAACTTGCAGAGATTTTGGCAGTTGAATAGATATGACCGTGGAAGTGGTTGACTGTTGGGAATTTGGTACATGGAAAAATCAAAGATCTGATTGGGGGTTGAACTCTTAGGGTCTATCATATAGGGAGCAGTTGGGGCAAATAGAATTTGGTTTGGGACATACTGAATTTGAGCTGTCAGTGGTCTGTGATTCGCAGATTGAATGTGGTTTGTCAGAGAAGTCAGGGCCCTGGTGCGGACTCCGGGGTGACATGAAGGGATGCCCCCGAGGGACCAGAGGAGGAAGCTGGCCAGAGTGGCACAGGGGAGAAAGCAAGGCTGGATATGGAGCGTCGGGAAACATGCCTGTAAGGGACAGAGCCAGGATGAGGACCAAGGAGGAGCAGGAGGGGAAGTAGGAAGGGACTTTGGAGAACCTTCAGAGAAGCGTAGGGGACGGGCAGAGGGTTGTGTTGTGTGTACGAGAGGGAGCACAAGGTCAGAGGTGTTGAGAATCGCTGAGAGTCCTGGTGCATGGTGATACCCTTGTCAGTGTCATTGAACTGGACGTTCAAAGCGTGAATTTTATTATCTATAAATTCTACCCCTATAAACTTGACTTAGAATAATCTTCACAGCAGCATAGTTCATAACAGCAACCAAATGGAAACACCCCAGTCATCCCTCAGCAGCATAATGGATAAATAAATTGTACTCGGCTTATATAATGGGATACTATTCAGGAAAGAGGAAAAAGTAAGGAGACCACAAAGGAATTTGAGACATACGCAACCACACAGATCAGTCTTAAAAACAGGAGGTTTAATGAAAGAAGCAAAACTCAAAAACTCCATTAGGGTTGAATGAATGTAAAGTTTTATAAACATGTAAAATTTCATCATCACATAGGGGTTTAAAGGGAAACACATTGTAAAATTAAAGTTCTCTGCTTTGGGATATATTTGTCAGTGATAAAACTATTAGGACAAACAGGGAAGTGATATCTAGGAAAGTAGGATATAAATAAAGAAGAACCAGATAAAAAAGGGACCAGCAGGAAGCCTCACGGAGTTTACTTTATAATTATTCATTATGATACACATTGATATTTTATGGAATTTTTGGATGTATACTACATTGATGGCAGTTTAGGAAATAAACAGCAGGGAACACCAAACAGCTGGCTATGTGCCAAGTGTAATTCTATGTTCCTTATACCTGTTGGCAAATTGGCACATTCTGCCTTCACTGAAGTCCTTTAAGAAAGGTACTATTATTACTGTCAGTGGATGAGGATACAGAGACACAGGAATATTAAATAGTTTGCCCAAAGCCAGAGAGTCAGAAAGTACGTCTGAGACTTGAACCAGGCAGCCTGGCCCCAGAGCAGAGCCCCTGTTGTGAATTACAGCAGGGAAGTCACACCAGGTAAGCTTGGAGGATAGGATCGGTTGAGTGGTGAGGGGTGGAAGTCATATTGCAGTTGACAGAAGCTGAAATGAAGTAGTAAGGCAGTGAGAAGGTCATTAAAAGATGTGATGGAAAACCATTTCTCACTCTGCGTGAATGGCACTTACAGAGTCTTTCATCTTGCTACATTATCAAATTCTGGTAAGACCCAGCAAGGCAGGTTTTTATCACCAGCAATTCAGAGACCTAGAGGGCTCCTTTGGCTTGCTCACGGGCTGGAAGGTCATGGAAGGGACCTGGAGCTCTGGTCTACACCTGCAAGACCTACACTCTCTCACCTCTTGATGCTATGAACGTGAGGTTCTCAATATCTGGCAGCTGAGCCTGTATCCTTCAGGAATGACCCAGCAGTGCATTCAGGGAGCTGCCAGGTGTTCTTTCTGCTAAGTAAGTGGATACATGCAGGGCACTGCTGCTCAGCTGCCTGCCAGTGGACTGCAAGCTGGTGATATTTGGGTCATTGCCTTAGGTCAGACCCTATGCTTTATGGGTTATACATACATCTTGGTGTATGCCTTGGAAGAGGGATAGACAGCAAAGTTATCCCACATTTGTTAGGGATAAGGATCCCTTAGGCCACAGATTATGTTCCTGCTTCTTTGCTTCCTGTGCCAGGAAGGGAGTTTGATGCACCTTCTTCTAAGAGAGCCTTGATCCATATCTATTCAGGGGAGTGGCTAAAAAACAGCATAGGATTAAAATGAAGAAGTTTTAATAACATGGTAAGATATATAATAGCATATAGTGAAAAATGAGATATCAATTGAACCAGCCTAACATTATCTATATTGTTTAAGAAGAAAATCAATGAAATACTAACAGTGGGATTATAGGTGTTTGCCTTTTTACCTTTTGATTTTTTTTTTCCCATGGCAACCACTTCTAGGATTGTAGGTGTGGGATTGCAGCTCCTGACTTTGATTCTTATTTAAGCCCTGAGGAAGTCCTGCAACCTTTTTAAAAGCCTCATACAAAGACTCAGAATATTAGATTAGAATGGAATCTTAAAAGTGACAGCTTCCTTATAAAGGAGAGATAATGAGGGTTAAGTGTGTGTGTGTGGCCTTGCCCAGGGTTATGTAGGGTCAGGACAAGAGCACTGTCTCCTGAACCCTTCCTTCCCCACAGCCCAGACACAGAATCAAGGTAGGTGAGCAGTGGCACATTTAGCCAGTAGGGAGGACTAAAGAATGGCCACCGAGAATATTTGGGTCCTAATCCCCGCAAGTGTTTCCTTGCATGGAAAGATATATTTTGAGACTAGGGGATGATCCTGGATTATCTGGGTGGGTCCTAATTGTAACCACAACTGTCTATATAAGAGGAGCCAAGGGAGATTTGACACACTGAAGAGAACCCAATGTGACCATGGAGACAGGTTAGAGTGATGCAACCACAAGCCAAGGCATTCTGGCAGCCACCAGACTATCTGAAAAGGCAAGGAATGATTTTTCCCAAGAGCTGCCAAGGGAACATGACCCTGCTGACATCTTTATTTTGACTTAGGGAAACTGAATTTGGACTTCTGACCTCAAAATTTTAAGGAAAAAAAAAATGGGTTGTCTTAAGCCACCAGGTTCATGGTTATTTCTTACAGTAGCCACAAGAAACTAATACAGTGAGCATTTGTCAAAGTCAGTCTGCCTGTCAGGAAGCTGGTGGGGGGGAGTGATCCTTGGACAAATAACTTCGACCCTCAAAGAAATGTAAATTTGCACCAACATTCATTCATTCAAGAAAAAAAATTATTGATTACATATTGTGTTTTCAGGCTGTATTTCAGGTTCTGGGCCTTTATAACAAAGTAGTATAATCTCACTGTTGAGATTATACTGGGAAAGCAGACTATTGAAAACCAAATAACTCTAGAATGGAATATTAGGCAAGTGGTATACTATTTTCCTTTCACAGAGCAGAGGGTGGGCAGGTGATGCTATTTTAGGTTGGTTCGACAGGGAGGGTCTTAGTTGGTAACTTACGACCAAAGACCTGAATGAAATGAAGGAGCGTTGTTATAGGTATGTGAAAAGAGAGTATTGGGGGGGCAGGGTACTAACGCATGGACAAAGAGGTAGATAGGTTCTCAGTCTGCTTGAGGAGGAGGAGGAGGAGGAGGCCAATGTATCTGGAATTGGTGGAGGTGGGGGTGGGAGACCTTTGGCCACTGTAGACATGAGATTTTAACTCTGAGGAAGGTGGCGTTCATTGGAGAGGTTTGAGTTGGGGCTTGATATGATGGAGTTTTTGTTGAGATAAAAATCTGCATAACGTAATATTAACTATGTAACGTTTGCAGCTCACTGGCCTTTAGTTAGGTACCCTGTGTCATGCCACCATTACCTCTGGCTAGTTCCAAAGCCTTTTCATCACCCCCTAAAAAGGCCCCTTCCCATTAGGCAGTCGTTCCCCAGCCTCCTCGCCCCTGAGACCACCCCTTTGCTTTCTGTGTCTTTGGGTTTGAGTATTACAGTAGAGTTTTTTTTTTTTCTTTTTTTTGAGACAGAGCCTCAAGCTGTCACCCTGAGTAGAGTGTTGTGGCATCACCGCTCACAGCAACCTCCAACTCCTGGGCTCAAGTGATTTTTCTGCCTCTGCCTCCCTTGTAGCTGGGATTATAGGCACCTGCCACAACACCCAGTGAATTTTTTGGTTGCAGTCATCATTGTTGTTTGGTGGGCCTGGGCTGGATTCGAACCAGCCAGCTTAGGTGTACGTGGCTGGCGCCTTAGCCACTTGAGCCACAGGCGCCGAGCCTACAGTAAATTTTTTTTTTTTTTGAGACAGAGCCTCAAGCTATTGCCCTGGGTAGAGTGCTGTGGTGTCACAGCTCACAGCAACCTCCAACTCCCAGGCTTAAGCAATTCTCTTGCCTCAGCCTCCTCAATAGGTGGAACTACAGGCGCCCACCACAACGCCCTGCTAGTTTTTTGTTTTGCAGTTTGGCCAGGGCCGGGCTTGAACCTGCCATCCTCGGTATATGGGGCCAGCGCCCTACTCACTGAGCCACAGGTGCTGCCCTACAGTTCGATGGATCTTTTTGGAAGGATCACTCTGACTCCTGGGTAGTGAATGAATGGGACCTGGCAGTGGCAGTAAAATCAGGGAGAACAGCTAGGCTCTTGCTGCTCTAAGGAAAAAAGAGGGCTGGTGAGGTGTGGCCATCAGGGGCGGTGAAGGAAGGTGGAGGGAAGGGCTTGAGCTCATGGTGTGCTCCAGCACCACCTCTGAGAAGTCCCGTGGCAAGAGACCTTGTTTGACTTGCTCCACGTGTGATCGTGGAGTCCCTCTTTCAAGTCGCCTTTCAACTTACGGTCGTGTTCCAGAATACAGGCTGGTGTGGCAGAAAGGATGCTGGATTGGAACTGGGTGGGGGGGGGGGTTGAGTTTTGAGGTTATCACAGCATAGTGTTGAGACTTGGGGGGGTCACTTCAACTCTGGGCATTCCAGATCCTCGTTTAAAAATTGAAGACACTAACTGGCTTCATTAATTTCATGCCATAGGATAAATTGCTATCACGTATGAAGATGTCATTTCTCAGCATCTGGGGAAAGTGGGTGATTCTGTCAGGGCATAACTTTGAGTTTTCACCCTCACTAGGCCTTAAAGGCAGGTGTCAATTGCAGAGAGGACTAGGATCATTGAGTTTGACAGTGCACCCAGATTCTCAGGCACACTGCATTTCCATGAAGTGAGCTCATTTGGGGGTTTTGTAGAAGATTCTTAGTATGGGAAAGCTGCCTCATGGCCCTTACGTGGGGTTTTAAGGGACTGCTTAGATGGGAGGTTCTCAGTTGTGATGGTATAGTGTGCCCATATCTCCCCTGACTGTGAGGTGTGTTGCAGAGATCTGCTCTTAATAATTCTGAAGTTTGCAAGAGATTTACTATTGTGTATAAATCAGAGCAAACTCAAGGTTATCCCTGTAAAAACATACTCTCATTTGCATGGCATTCTGGTATGTGTTCTTTCTTCATTTCTGGGCTGTAAATTTAAAAGCCTTTTGTTTTTGTTTCAAGCAAAAGTGATACCATGTCCAAGGTTAAAACCAAAATCAAATGGTACTAAGAGGCTTAGACTACAAAACAGCACACTAATATCCCTAGCCCTCTTACCCCTCCCCTTTATAGCCACACTTCAAAGGGTGTTTTTTTTTTCCTTAGTTTTCCATCAGGAATTTAAATAAAATACTAGAATTTAAAATAAAATGCTTGTATATCGTTTCTCAACCCCTCCCCTTTATAGCCACACTTCAAAGGGTATTTTTTTTTTCCTTAGTTTTCCACCAGGAATTTAAATAAAATACTAGAATTTAAAATAAAATGCTTGTATATCGTTTCTCAGCTTATTAACTTTACCACTGTCTATCAGGTCCCTGGTATAACAAATGAGTTAATTATTTACACAAAACCCACCTCCCTCTCTTTATCCTTCTCCCCAAGTTGGTAGTTCATTTCTTATTTTTATTTATCCTATGAGTGGGGCCTTCAATGACAGCTGGGTTGTAGGAACTGCAACCAGAAACTGATACCCAGAGAGGGCTTCTTTTTTTTTGAGACAGAGCCTCAAGCTGTCACCCTGGATAGAGTGCTGTGGCATCACAGCTCACAGCAACCTCCAATTCCTGGGCTCAAGCGAGTCTCCTGCCTCCGCCTCCCAAGTAGCTGGGACTACAGGAGCCCGCCACAATGCC
>CAUYON010155195.1:0-15229 GCA_963573935.1 Arctocebus calabarensis | reverse complement strand
ACAACTCAACAATAAGGAGACAAAAATCCCAATTAAAACAGAGCAGAGGCCAGGCGTGGTGGCTCATGCATGTAATCCTAGCACTCTGGGAGGCCAAGGCAGGTGGATTGCCTGAGCTCAGGAGTTCTAGACCAGCCTGAACAAGAGCAAGACCCTGTTTTACAAAAAAAAAAAGAAAGAAAGAAAGAAAAAAGTGAGGTAAGAGGATTGCTTGAGCCCAGGAGTTTGAGGATGCTGTGAGCTAATGATACCATGGCACTCTATCAAAGGTGACAGTGAGACTCTGCCTAAAAAAAAAAAAAAACAGAGCAAAGATCTGAATAGACATTTCTTCAAGTTGTCAATGAGCATATGGAAAGATGTTCAACACCAAGATTAATTAGAGAAATACAAATACAAATCAAAACATCTTTGAGATACCACCTCATGTCACCAGGATGGCTGGTGTAACAAGTGTTGGAGAGGATGCGAAAAATTGGAATCTTCATATGCTGCTGGCAGGAGTGTAGAGTGGTGTGGCTGTTTTAGACAATATTCTAAGTAATTTCTGAAAATGTCAAACATAGAGTTATCATTTGGTCCATCAATTCCACTCCTAAGTATAAATCCAAGAGAAATGAAAGCATACGTCTGCACTAAAACTTGTGCATAAATATTCATAGCAGCATAATTCATAATAGTCAAAGAAGTAGAAACAAGTCAAATGCCCATCATGATGTTGATATGTGGACAAGGAATGCGTGATGTGTATGTATACTAGAATATTATTCAGGCATGAAAAGTAATGAAATACGGATACAGGCAGCATGGATAAAGCTTGAAAACATTATGCCAAGTGAAGGAAGATGGTCACAGAAGTCTCTGTTGTCTAACAGTTACATGGAATGTTCACAACAGACAAATCTATGGGGACAGATAATTTCAGGGGTGGCAGCCAGGGGCTGGGGGAGGAAAAGATGGGGCTATAGGGGCTTTTTAAAGGGGGAATAAAGATGTTCTAAATTTAGAGAACAACTAATTGTGAGGGATGTACATCTCTGTGAATAGATTGAAAACCACTGAATTGTCCACTTTAAAAGGGAAAATTTTATGACATATAAATTATATTTCCATGAGACTGTTATTAAAAAGTCAGGTGCCAGTGCAGCAGCCCAGGTGGGTGTGGGCAGGTGCTGTGGACCCCGTGGGCTGGCTGCAGACCTGGCTGCCTGCTCTGGTACCTTGCACCTTGTGCAGAGCCAGACACCCTCCCTGGGTAGTGCAGAGGCAGCAGGCACATCCCCAGCCAGCATGACATCTGGGATGAACAGCTTCTCACCAGCAGGGCTTGCTTGCCTCCCTGTTACAAGCCCGTTTAATAAGCAGGCTGCTGTGCGAGCAGCAGGATGCAGGCATTCCCTGCCAGCTCCCCAGCCTGCAGGTTTCGCAGGAGGAACTCTTGGCTCAACTGGTGGCCGGAGCCTGCTGTCAAGCAGAGAAGTGCCCAGGGTCCCATTTCCTGTGTGCCATCTGCTAGCCTTTAACTGCGAGGAGCCAAGCATCACCTGCCGCCTGAGTGGCATGGGTGATCCTGAACAGTGGTGCTAGGCATTTATGAAGCCTGCCCCTTCTCCTTTGAGCCTCAGGGGAAGCTGTGGGACGCACACAAGCACGCAAGAGGGGTCACATGTGCTAAAGAGTGCAGATGCAGGAGTTGGCTGGCACCCTGCAGGCCCACCTACTCGGCACTCCATACCTTGGCCAAGGGGTCATGTGAGGACCTTTTCTTCCCATTACCTAAACACAGGCAGAGCTGTGTCCAGGCCTCTGCCTGATGCCTGTGGTTCCAGGCAGGGCTGAACTCTGGCTGTGGTTGGGTGACCAGTTGGTGCCTCACTTGACTGGAGGGAAGGCCGGGTGTAGGAGCTTGTGTCTGACCTAGGTCCTGCAAACTCTCCAAGCCCTAAAGGGAGATGAGCACTTGCAGGGCTGTGGTTAGGAGACAGCAACACATGCTCTGGGCCAGACGCAGAAATGGTAATCGCGCAAGAAAGTGTGGTAGTTATCCTGGAACAGAGTTTCCATAAAACACAGGGCCTTACTTTTTTCCTCCTCTACTCTTCCGTCGTCTCGGATTTTAGACCAAGCTCAGTGTATGAAGAAAAACAGAGAAGGCCTGCCTTGCTCCCGGGCTTCCAGGGCTTGCTCGGTGTCCCTGGCAGGGGAGTGCCTGAGATCCTTATGTGCTCCCTTCCCTTCTTCAGCACCAGCCCTTTCCCTTTTGTTTCCGTTTAACCTTGGACCATTCACCCTGGATTATGATCCTTTCTGTAGCAGTGGGTGGTAGAGACCAGCCTTCATTAATCACACGTGTGCTATGTTCAGAGCAAGGGGCCTGTGCAGAAGGGCAGACAGCAATTTATGGGATTAATTATTTTCTACATCTTCTTCTTTGTCACCCTAACCCAAATCCCCATCATTGCTGTCATAACCCAGTTGTGTTTGAGGATGGCAGAAATTGAGAGACACATGTTAAGGGCTCCCGGAAAGCCAGAGAGGCCTGTTCCCATCTTAGCGATGAAAGAAAAAGATGTAAAAGCAAAGTGCCAGGAATTCCCCTGAGGATTGGGCGGGTGTCCTTGAGTAGTGCCTCTGCTGGGTGTACTCAAGCAACTCCAGTTTGGTTTCTCTCACATCCATCCATTTATCCACCTGTCCATCCACCCATCCCTTTGTCCATCCGTCTGACCTGGAGGCAGGAAGCTTGTTAGACTGCAACCAGTGTCCAGGGGACAACACACTGAAGCTTAGTGGTGCTGTAAAGCTCATGGGGAGAGGAGCAAAGAGAGAAATGGCCGCTGAACAGGTATTACCTGTCTGGGTGTGAACACTTAAACAGAATGGGGGAGTCCAGAATGACTTGCACTGTGGGGTCTGAGTAAAGACCATGAGCTCAGGTTGGGAGTCCATGAACATAGAGGAGCCTGTGGGCTAGCCTGTGACCAGAGGCCTTGAATGCCACGATAAATTGCAAGTGACCTGAGGGGTCATAGGGAGTCACTTAAAGTTTTTGATCTAGGGAAGCAACATGGCACATTTGGAGTTTAAGGAAGGTCACGTTGGATGGTGTATATAGGAAAGAGGTCAGATATTCAGGAGGTACTTGTCCAGGTGGGGGTAGTGAGTGCCCAGGCAGGAGAATGGAAGGGCTGAGACAACTAAGCACAACCTTTAAGGAAGTCTTTAACAGGACTTGTGAACACCTTTTGATGAATAAAAAGTACTCATTAACTCAAATGGATTGCAGTTCACTCATTCATATCTGGGGCATTGGGTGCCTGGCCAAGTAAGGGAGCCTCCTAGGAGAATGGACACCTGCCTCCCAGCCCCCCATAGGCTGGCCCAGAGGCTGGGGTTGTCTCCTACAGATTCCGCACTTCAACTTCTGCCCAACATCCTATTCTTAGCCTCATTTTCCAATGGTACCTCCCTAGGGGTGACATGCTGCAGGAGCAGAGCCCGCCTTCTGCTGCATCCATGGCTGGCTCAGTCTGCAGAGGTGCCGTGGGCCCTGGTCAGCTTCTCCTTATGCTGCTGTGTAAAGGAACCAGCTGGCCACATAGGCCTCCTCCTTCCAGGCTTCACATCAGGGCCCAGCTTGAGGAAACCTTTCCCAAACTGCTTTGGGAATGAAATATTTGCATACAAAATCAATCGAGCAAGATGGAGTTGGTTGAAATGGTCCAAATTATTTGGAACCAGGCCTGGTTTAACTGAGTCTTATTACTCAAAACAGTGATCAAGCGGGGAGAGCTGTTAAAATGCTGTAGAAATAGAAAATTATAAGCCCAAAATACTGTGATTCTGTCTTGGTTAAAATCACAGTTAAATCACAGTTCACAGTCATATTTATATTTAAAGTAAAACCTGAGAGTATCGAAGAAAGCCTGATAACTGGAGAGCCTTGGGGGATGCTGTCTCGATCTGCTAAGGCTGTCACAATGAAACATCACTGACCAGGTGGCTTCAATAGCAGAAATTTATTTGTTCACAGTTGTGGAGGCTGGAAATCCAAGATCAAGGATTGTCCTGGCTTCCAGATGGCTGGCTGTCCACCCTGTCCTCATTGCGTCTTTTCTCTGTGCAGGCTCATCTCTGGGATCACTTCCTCTTCTGATAGGGACACGAGTTCTATCCAATGTTCCTGTTCTTTGACCTTATTCAGTTTTAATTACCTCTTTAAAGACCGTGTCTCCAAACATAGGCACACTGGAAGTTAGGGCTTCAAGCTAGGATACTGAGGGGACACAATTTCACCCCTGTTACTAATCCTTTTTGATAAAAGAAGAAGGTTGGAGGATATTGATTAGTTACTATTAATATAAAGGCACAAGAGACAAAAAGTTATCGTTTAAATATTTTATGTTATAATTTTATCTTATTTAACAGACTTTTAAATAATCTTGTAAGTCAGGCACTCTTTTAAGAAAATCACAAATTTTTTTTTTAAAAAGAAAATTGCAAATATTGATTTAAGGCGTGTAGAACCTATTTAAGGTCAATGTCAATGTCTTTTCCATTTTGCTGTCATAAATTGATATATGCTGTGAAGGATGGGGAAGTCCCTGGGAATATTGGTTATTATGACATCTGTGCTCTTGTTCCGTGAGCTGTTACTTGCATCCTTGGGTCTCTGCAAGATTGTTACAGGAAAACTCATCTGTCAGAATGTTTGCTATAGAAAATTGCGTCAGTCCAAGGTATCAGCTATGTTTGTCTCAGGAAATTGAGCTTGCTCACCAACTGTATCACAATTAACCCACGCACAATCACCTCACTGTTCTTGTTATTTCCTCCCTCTGAATATAAATGCTTCTTAGGAAAAGTACTTACAGGTTTTTCACCCTGACTCCCTTCTAAGTTACCATCATCTGGCACTTGTGAAAACACAGTGTTCCATCTCATTCTTCACCCACAGGACACACAGGCCACTGCGCGCAAAGGCTCCTGCAGGCCTCAGACAGGATGCCACCACGCCTTGAGCTTCCTTCTGTCCACCTTCTGCCCAGTTGTCCTTTCCCAGGTGGACCCCAGACTCGAGGTCTCCTGTGGTCCCAGCCTCAGCTCCCCATGCAGGGCCCCTCACCACCTGACAGGCCTCCTCTCTGCCTCTCCCCAGGCTTATTCCTGCCTGGAGTCAGTGCCTCTTCCCCCTCACCTGTGAGTTTTCTTCTGCCTTCTCTGCCTTGAACAGCTGGTGAGTCCCCACCTATCTTCTCTGTCACCTTGATTGGCAGTCTGCAGACACCCACCAGCGGGCCCCTGTTTGCAGCAGCCCCAGGTCCTGCCTTCCCCAGGTCTCTGCTCTGAAACCTCTGGCCTAGGAACACTTGGGGAGGACTTCAGCACAGCCTTCTGTTGAGGAAGTGGAATGGAAAAAATAAGAAGAAAAGGGAGAAAAAGAAACAGTGGAAAATGAAAGACGCCCTTGCTCATTTTTTAGAATTGAATCATGCTTCTGTGGAATAAATGTAAAAGCATATTGTACCCTTTTTATTTAAAATGTTAACTTTTAACTCGAGGACAATTAATGATAATTAATGACATGGTGGGGGTGAAGGAAGGGGAGAGCAGAGAGAGAAAGAATGAGGGAGGGGTGGGGAAAGGAAGAGCAGAGAGAGGGAAGGAGCGAGGGGCGTGGGGTCTTGGTGTGTGCCAAAACTTTTGGGGGCAAAACACGATTGTAAGAGGGACTTTACCCAACAAATGCAATCATTGTAACATGGTTTCTTGTACCCTCAATGAATCCCCAACAATAAAAAAAAAAAGTCAACTTTCAGGATATATGGGGAAGTATACGTATCCTTTACAACTAGTTACATACCTTGAGATGAAAGAAAGTTAGGGTCTCTATTTTAAAATGTTCAAGGGAGTACACAGATTTTCAAGATAAACAGGGCCAGATTTGGAAGGTGGAGTAGCCCTGTGGACAGACTATGCCATCAGGGGCTGGGCAGTCAGCAGGACCTGGTCCTTGGTGACGATCCCACACCTGAGACAGTGGGAATGGGCATTTAGGAGGGCACCTGCTTATATCATCAGCTGATCATAGTAATGAAAAAGGCTGCCTTTGGGGGTGGCCTTTCATCCTAACAGCTCTTCAAGTCTATCCAGTAACTCCTGGGCCAGACAATATGTTCATTATTTTAAAAGGAGAGTGGAAGTCTGTTTCTTCCCAAGGTCACCATCCAGCTAAGATGTGACCAGTGTGTCTGTGGCAGCAGTCCAAACCACTTAACCATGAGTGCCACCCACCAGCTGTGAATACCACAAGGGCTAAATTATGCTCCCCCCATTCATCTGTTGAAGCTGTAAGCTCCAATATGTCAGAAGGGGACTATATTTGGAGACAGGGCCTTTAAAGAGGTGATGAAGGTAGAGTGAGGTGTTAGGGTGATATTTGGACACTCAGAGGGATGCAGCAGTCACATGCACAGAGGAAGGCCATGTGAGGACACAGCAAGAGAGGCGGCCATCTCCAAGCTATGGAGGGAGACCTCAGCAGGAACCAGCCCTGCTGGCACCATGACCTTGGCCCTCCAACCTCCAAAACTGTGAGTTACTTAATGTCTGTTGGTAAGTCCCTGGCCTGTGGTATTTTGTTACGGCAGCCCAAGCAAGCCTACATCAGTAGCCACCCGGAATTTGGCCAAGGAGCACGCTGGAACCACAGAAGATGAACTTTTTCTTTCAGAGGATGCTGTAATCAAGAAAAAATGCTCCTGAGCAATAAATGTGAGTGCCAAACCTCAAGCTGTCATCATGTGTAGAAAACTGGGCCTTTCTTGACTGACATAACTGGACAGACGGGCTATCCCAGCATGTCCTTCAGGGCTCCTTCCTGTGTCTGTATAGAAGCTGCCCACGCTGGCCATCCACAAGCCCCCTTGGACCCGCCCTGGCCATCATATGACATGCAGAGACATGACAAGGAGAGGTTGAGTGGTGTTGGGTTTATCATGGATGGGGGTGGCCTGGCTGCTGACTTTTAAATTGTATATATTTGAATAGGGTTTTTACTTTAGAAGTTTTAGATTTACAGAAAATTACAAAGAAAAAAGTCTATAAGAATAGTACAGAGAGTTTCCACATATTCTTCACTCAGTTTTCCCTTAATGTCTATTTTTCTGTTCTAAGATCCCATCCAAGATACTACATTCCATTTATGTCTCTATGGCTTCTTCTGGGCTGTGCCATTTCCTCAGACTTTTGCTATTTTGATGATTTTGACAGCTTCAAGAAGGACTGGCTGGATATTTTATAGAATGCCCCACAGTTTGGGTCAGCCTGACATGGTTCTGTAGTTACATGGAGGTTATGAGTTTGGAGAGGAAGAGCACAGACATGAAGCAACATTCTCCCCACACCAGTGTCAACATGGCATGTCACTGCTGGCATTGACTCTAGTCACCCGGTGGAGGTCATCTTCGCCAAGTGTATCCACTATAAAATATCGTTTATCTTTCCCTCACTGTGCTCTATAAGGATGTCACTAAACACAGCCCATACATCCTCTGGGCATAAATAAATACTACATTATTTATTTTTGTTGCTCAAATTTTTCCAGCTTTGGTCATTGGGAGCTTTTTCAGTTGACTCTCACATGCCTTTGACATATCCTTGTCACTGTGTGTTTTGTGTGGTATGTGTGTGTATATGTGTGCACACACATATGTTTAAATGCTTTCTTAGTTTCTGGCATTATAAGATACTCCAGGCTCATCTTGTATATTCCCTCCCCAGCCCTAGAATCAGCCATTTCTTCAAAAAGCCTAATTCCTTTTCTTGGAGAATGGTATTAGAAACCAAGTTCTGGAGACTGGATGTGCCCATTGCTACTGGGGTGTCATTGCTAGTAGACAGAGCTAGAAACATATGTCTGTATATTGACCCCACTCTACAAACATATCTATGAGTACTTGTACATTGATGCATCCATATCTATATTAAGCTAAACCTGGGTTCATACTGATGACTCTGCCTCGAATCTATTACCATATGTTTTGTTTTAACCTGTTCTTCATGCTTATCTGTCACCTCCATCTCCATCAGTGAAAAACCCTGCTCTCACATCCACAATCCACCACCCCTTACATATTTGTACAATCTCAGTATATATACTCTCTGAGTTCAGAATTGTTAGCTTGAGTCCCTGTGGAACATACTTCATATAATTATTCTTCTTTTCCATTAAGGTTAAGGTTTGTTTCATGGCTCAGGTGTGGCTTGCTTTTGTAAATGCACCACAAGTGCTTGAGAAAAATCTGTACTCTGCTGTTACTGGAGGGGGTGTGCTGTAAATGTCAATTAGGTTGAGTTAATTGATAGTGCTGTTCACGTCATCTGCATCCCTATTGATTTTCTGCCGGTTTGATCAATTATGGACAAAGAAGTATTGAAATCTTCAACGCTGATAGTGGCTTTGCCTAATTCTCTGTATTTACAGACTATCAGTTTTTGCCTGATATGTGTCAATGCTGTACTATTTCATAATTAATTTTTTTAATTTAAGGTCTGTGTTGCAATTCATGTTTCATAATTATATAATGGTCCTTTTTATTCCTGATAATCATCCTTATTCTAAAGTCAGCTCTGTCTGAAATTAATATAGCTACTCTCAATTTTTTTTCATGTTAGCATGTCGTAGCTTTCTCCCCACTTTTCCTTTTAACCTGTCTGTGTCAGGATAATACATGTAGTTTTCTTATAGACTGCATGCAGATGTCTTTAATATTGTTTTGAATTTTTTTTTCAGAGTTTATTAGGCAGTCTCACAGTATACTCTTTGGGAACACCTCCAGAGCCTCTCCCTCAACTCAATGCCTCAGCTCTTGGTCCCCAAGAACCATCTTGTTACACCACTGATTGCAGTAAAACAACAAAAAATGCTGCCACTTCACCCCAAAGCAGTGCTTTTAATCTGTCCTTTCTTGATGGCACAGTGGGTCATTAGCAAAAAGTCCATTGAGTGCTTTTAAAATGGGGTGTCTGTTAAATGTTTTTAATCCAATCTTTTGGTCTCTTTCTTTTATCTGGCATTCACATTTAGAGTAATTGGTGATAGCACTGAAGTAAAAATTACCATTTTATTAAGCGTATATATTCATTGCATTTGTTCTTTGTAGATTTTCCCACTCTTTTTCTCATTTTAAGTATCTCACGTGATTCTGTATAATATTAAGTATCTTATATGATTTCATTAAGTAGATAGCTCTATCGTAAGCTATCATTTATATTTTCTAAAAAAATTTAGGAATTCTGGGAAGATGGCCGACTGGTAGCAACCCTCGGCAGAAGCTCCCGAGCAGAGGAAAAAAAACTAGATGGAATTGGACTCTATGAACCCAAAGATGGGGAGGTGAGCCAAGAAAGAAGTTCAGCAAGCTGTAACTCCAAGAAAGAGCATTCAAAAAAACAAATTATAGGTACAAAGCCTATCGACTAGAGGAAAGGAGACCCCTCCCCCAAGCAGGAGGCCTGCCATAGGCTGTCTAAAAATGAGCAGGGAACAAAAGACCTCTCATTTTACATTGCTGGAGAGAGCTGTTAAACTCCAGGTCTCTTTCTCCAGGGAGGTCCCACTTATGAACTTAGACACCACCCCGCCAGGCATAAAATTGAACAGATATTTTCCCCCACAAGTCCAAACTCCCAGTCCACTCTTTCCTTCTCGCATGGAGGTCTGAAGTTCTGCTCCCTGCAGAACACATAGTATTTGGTCTTATCCTGAGAGATCTGGGCATAGTGTGAATCACTGACCATCATGATGGAATCTGTGACTAATAGGGAAGAAAGGGCGTGTGGGAAGAAAGGGACACTCCTTGGGAGGAGGAACAGTCCCCTGGTTATGACTATGCTTAGCCAGTGGTGGTGTTTACCCTCAGTTCAGCCTGTGTCTGGCAGGATGGGATACAGAACCCCCGGCTCTGATGGCACCCACAGAGGGAGAGTGGTTGCCCCATGTGGACTGAGTTCAGCAGATAGGGATGGTCCCCAGCTCCTGCTGGGCCTGCAAGCAGAGGCTTGCTAGGTGTGGACTGAGACCTGAGAGCAAGGGCATGGTCCCCTGATTCCCACAGAACCCTTGAGCAGTGGCTTACTGGGTGTGAACCAAGACCTGAGGGCTAAGGTGTGGTTCCCTGTCTCCAGTGTGGCTGGTGAGCAGAGGATTACCAGGTGATGACTGAGACCTGTGGGTGGATTGTGGTGCCCTAACTCTAACAGAGGCTGTGAACAAAGGCTCCAGGCAGTGGGCTGAGACTGGAAGGCAGGGGCATGGTCCCCTGACTCCAACTTGTTTGGCAAGCAGAGGCTAGCTGGGTGTGGACTGAGACCAGAGGGTGGGGCTGGTGTCCTGACTCCAACAAAGTCTATGAACAGAGACTTGCCAGGCAGTGGGCTGAGACTGGCAGGTGGGGGCGTGGTCTCCTGACTCCAACTGGTCTGGCAAGCAGAGGCTAGCTGGGTATGGACTGAGACTGGTGGATGGGGGCATGGCCCCTGGCTCCAACTGGGCCTGGGAGCAGAAATGCGGACAACAATGTGGACTGAGTGGGAGTATGGATCCCTGGCTCTAATTGTGCTGTTGGAGACCCTTGAATTTCTCTCTGTTGAGCAGGATTTGCACTACCTGAGGCAATTTAATTGGAGCCTGTGTCTGGGGCTGTCCACTTGGGGACATTCTGAGGTTGACCTTTGAAGTTCTGTAGTGGAAAAGAACTGAAGGGTAGGGGCTAAGCTGTTCATATCTCTTCACAGTTGAGATTTAAACCTAATATGGTGGTTTCTTAGGATAGGGTACAGGTTGGCTGATATCCAAACAGAGCTAGCTTGCACTATCTCACCAAGTAGTCCTCAGAGTATCCAGCCAAAACTCTGAAAGGGGCCTTTGTAAGGTTGTAGGAGATAAGCCACAATTACAAAGTCTAACACTTTGGTAAGGGGCTATCTCCACTACCTGGGAACCCCAATTTGATCTCACTCTACCAATTCTAATAACCAAATGGTGGAAAATCAACATGGTGTGGACCCAACAGAAGAACTCTGACAACATTAATAACCAGAGTAGATCAACACCCCCCCCCAAAAAAATGACAAAGGAGATACAACCAAAGATGCTATGCAAAGACAAATGGCAGCAATGTCAGAAATCAAATTCAGAATATGGATTGTAAATAAGATAAATAGAATGGAAGAAAAGATAGAAATTGGATTCCAAAGAGTAGTTCTAACGTTGTTTCAAGCAATTAATGAATTCAAAACCCAAGTCACCAAAGATATGGACATAAAAAGAAAAGAGATAGCAGAGCTCAAGAAAATGAAAAAGTTAGTTGGGGAGCTCCAAAAATACAGAAGAATCCCTCAGTGATAGAGTTGACCAGACAAAAGAAAAGATCTCTGAAACTGAGGACAA
Source organism: Arctocebus calabarensis (assembly GCA_963573935.1). Lineage (NCBI taxonomy): Eukaryota > Metazoa > Chordata > Mammalia > Primates > Lorisidae > Arctocebus > Arctocebus calabarensis. The sequence goes on along the minus strand of CAUYON010155195.1, from coordinate 3,777 downwards.
AGCTTTTGAACGTTCCCAAATACTCAAAGAGGCAGACAAATGGAGAACAAAACTGATCATTTCATGAGACAGTTGTGGGATCACTCCAAAAGATCAAACATTTGTCTTATAGGAATTCCCAAAAGAGAAGAGGATGGTCCTAAGGGTACAGATGCTCTACTCCAAGAGATTGTGGAGGAGAATTTCCCAACCATGGAAAGAGATACAGAACTTCAGATAGCAGACAGTTTCAGAACCCCAGCAAGACTCAATCCAAATAAAGCATCTCCTAGACACATTGTAATTAATTTTGCCAAAGTGAAAATGAAGGAGAAAATTCTGCAAGCAGCCAGATGTAAGAAAAGCATCGCCTACAGAGGGAGGAGTATCAGAATGACTGCAGATCTCTCAGCCAAAATGTTTCAACCCAGAAGATGGTCATCAACCTTCAATCTCCTAAAACAAAACAACTTCCAGCCCAGGATCCTCTATCCAGTTAAACTGAGTTTCATTTGTGATGAAGAAATCAAATACTTTAATGACATAGACATGTTGGAGAAATTTGCCATAACTAAATGAGCTCTCTAGGTTATTCTCAGACCCATCCTCCACATCAACCAGCTCAATGCTCTACCTCCAAAGTAAACTCACCCAGAAATTTTTGAACAAAACCCAACTTCCACAGTGATGAAAGGATTAAAAATGTCCACTGGACATCCAAAAATCATGACACCCCAAACACAACCAGGCTTATCAATTCTCTCAATTAATGTGAATGGTTTAAATTGTCCTCTAAAGAGGCACAGGCTGGCTGACTGGATACATAAACTCAGACTCGATATCTGCTGTATACAAGAATCTCACCTTACCTTAAAGGACAAAAATAGACTCAGGGTGAAGGGATGGACTTGTATAATACATGCAAATAGAAACCAGAAAAAAGCAGGGGTTGCAATTTTAGTAGCAGATACAATTGGCTTTAACCCAACAAAGATAAAGACAGATAAGGAAGATCACTACATATTTGTCAAGGGAAATATGAAGAGACTTCGATAATTAACATTTATTCACCATACCAAAATGCTCCTCAATTCATAAAGCAGACCCTAATGGATATGAACGACTTGATATCTTCCTGCACAATAATAGTTGGAGATTTTAATATCCCTTTGACAGTTTGGATATATCCTCCAAGAAGAAACTAAGCAAAGAAATATTAGACTCAAACCTGACACTAGAACAAATAGATTTTACAGAACATTTACAGAACATTTGTAATGTTCTCTATTGTATTTACAGAACATTTGTATCTATAAAACGTTTCACCCTAATAAAACTGAATATACATTCTTCTCATCAGTCCATGGGTCATCCTCCAAAACAGATCATATCCTAGGACAGAAGTCTAACCTCAACAAAATTAAAAGCATAGAAATTATTCCTTGTATCTTCTTGGACCACCATGGTATAAAAGTTAAACTCAACAGCAACAGGAATATATACTCAAACAAATCATGGAAACGAAATAATCTTAAGCTGAATGAGAGCTGGGTCAAGCATGCGATTAAGAAGGAAATCACCAAATTTTTGGAACAAAATTATAACAAAGACAGAAATTATCAAAACCTGTGTGATACTGCAAAGGTAGTGCTAAGACAGAAAATTATAACATTAGAAGCCTTCATCAAGAAAACAGAAAGAGAGGAAGCCAACAATCTAATCATCTCAAACAACTGGAAAAGGAAGAACATTCTAATCTCAAACCCAGCAGAAGAAAAGAAATACCCAAAAATCAGGACAGAATTAAATGAAATTGAAAACAAAAGAATCATTCAGGAGCTCAATGAAATAAAAAGTTGGTTTTTTGAAAAGATTAACAAAATTGGCTTGGTGCCTGTGGCTCAGCAGGCTGGGGCGCCAGTCACATACACCTGAGCTGGCGAGTTCAAATCCAGCCCAGCCCGACAAACAACAATGATGGTTACAACCAAAAAATGGCCGGGCGTTGTGGCGGGCACCTGTGGTCCCAGCTACTTGGGAGGTGGAGGCAAGAGACTTGCTTGAGCCCAGGAATTGAAGGTTGCTGTGAGCTGTGATGCCACAGCACTCTATCCAGGGTGACAACTTGAGGCTCTGTCTCAAAAAAAAAAAAAAGAAAGAAAAAGAAAAGATTAACAAAATTGATAAACCTTTGGCCAACCTAATCAGAAATAGAAAAGTAAAATCTCTAATATCGTCTATCAGAAATGATAAAGGAGAAATAACAACAGACACTTAAGAAATTCAAAAAATCCTCAATGATTATTACAAAAATCTCTATTCCCAGGAACATGAAAATCTGAAGGAAATGGACTAATACCTGGAAACATACCACCTTCCTAGACACAACCAGAAAGAATTAGAAATCTTGAATAGACCTATATCAATCACTGAAATAGCATCAACAATATGAAATCTCTAAAAAAAAGAAGTCTTGGACTAGATGACTTCACATCCAAATTCTATCAAACCTTTCAAGAGAAACTAGTACCTATATGATACAATATTTTCCAAAGCATAGAAAAAGAAGGAATACTTCCCAACACGTTCCATGAAGAAGATATCACCCCAATACCGAAACCAGGAAAGGATCCAACAAAGAAAGACAATTATAGACCAATATCATTCATGAATATCAATGCAAAAATATTCAATAAGATCTTAGCAAACAGCCACCAAATCCATAACTATACAGGGGGTGTCTGGAAAGCCGGTTACCAAAATTTTCTCCCAACCTTTAAGCTGCAACTGGAATGACTGACTGTTCTCTCATGCCTCCCTAATCATGCTTGAAAGTGCTGCTCCCCTTTTGGGGAGGGACATACTAACGAGAACAGGAACTTTCCCTCCTGGAGATCTAGTCATGATCAAAACTCATCCCTCTAATTCACCTTCCCTAACCCCAACTTGGGAAGTCCCCTTTCCTGTTATCTTGTCTTCTTCTACAGCTGTTAAAGTTATAGGAGTCGATTCCTGCATACATCATTCACTAGTAAAATCCTGGAACCCTCCATCTTCAATGGAGGCAGACAGTGAAGACAGCCAACCACAGACCACCTACACTTGTGAGCCAAAAGAAAGTTTGAAGTTATTATTCAGGAAACAGCAAAAAAATTTCCTAATATGGTTTTTTTTTAGCATCACTGAATAAGTGCTTCTGACCTGATGCTGCTCTACCTTGGCCTATTACTGATTATACTAATGAGATTTGTGTTTTCCAGAAATGTCATCAAGCCACATGCAATAAAGATCCTTCCAGTCCATGAACCCCTGTATCACTCTCCCTCCGTATAAACCCTACCTGCCCCCTTCTATCATCGCCCGATTCAACAGGAAGCAGTTAGATCGAATTTTCGCCCCTTTTCCCTGACAGCAATTGGGGTTTCTACTCGGAGAGGGAGAATTGATGCAGGACGTTTGGCGTCCTGGCCAGCTCAGCGGAGCTGGTGGACCTGCCGCCTCCTCCTTGGTGGTGTTGGTGCTGTGGCAGCCAGCTGAAGAACCAGCGGGCTCAATGACTGGCAAGGAGGGGACCTCCAACCCCCACCGGAAGCTCCAACAGCCAAAAAGGCTGGACAACTGCTGAGGAGTCACCAGTTCCTCAGTGTCTCCTTCACTTTGCACTTGGGACTAAATATGGAACCCCCATTCCCTATGCCTAGGTCAGTTTCATGTGAATTTCCTGGGCCTCAATTCCATGAATGGACTGTGTCCATTCATTGATGCATTCATTCACTTTGCCCCGGAAGGGACTGTGTT
>CAUYON010155194.1:0-46362 GCA_963573935.1 Arctocebus calabarensis | reverse complement strand
TAAGGGCCAGGGAGCCAGGAACTTTCATTAACATATATGCATACAGATGGTTCATACCAAGGCACTCCCCTTAGTAAAGGAGGGTTTGGTACATAACTCCAATAAGTATAATTTGGGGCACTTACCTGTGTGCTCAATAATGCAAGTATGGCAAGAAACAGGTCCTAGTGTTCAGAGGGTGATTGCTCATCCTCACTATGGACTGTGCCTCTTGGCATAGTAGCAAGAGTCCTCTCCATGTCACTTGGGTTGTTGGACTGCAGTTTCGTTGGATTCTCCGATTTTGAGGAACCAGGTGTTGAGGAGAAGCCAGATAAGTTCGTTGCTCCTACAGGGTTAATGTTGACATTCTGGCTGTTAGGTTCCTGGTTTGACACATTTGTGCTTGGCAATGTGAGCGGAGCATCATTTCTGAGTTTGATGAGTTTGTCTGGTAGCCAGAATTCATTATTTCCTGAGGAGAGATAAGCATACGCTCTTCCCCATCTAACTACTACCGCAGGAACCCATTCAACTTTGACAACATCTTTATAATATATAGGTTGATTTAATGGAGTTGTAACTTCCTTAATCCATTGCTGTGAAGCTGGTATGTTACCTTCTGCATCTGAATTTTAAAAATTTAAAGTAAAAAAAGCTGAATGTATTCTGTTTCTGGGTGTAGTATTATATTCTACTCCCCTTTTCTGTTTAAAAAGCATTTATTTTAATGGTTTATTTTGCCTTTCAACAATAATTTTATATGCTTGAAAAAATTGTTGGCACACAAATTGTCAGTACAAATATATGCTGAACCATTATCTGTTTTAGTAGTTTCAGGTAATCCCATAACAGCAAAAGCTTCTAAGTGTGTAATTACTACATCAGCCTTTTCTGATGTTAAAGCTGTGGCCCAAGAAAAATGAGAAAAAGTATCAATTGAGTGATGAATAAATTCATTCTTACCAAATTCAGCATACTGAGTTACATCTATTTGCCATAATTCATTTGGTTTATTTCCTCTGGGATTTACTCCCATTGGATAAATGAGGAGCTGTTATGACTTGACATGTAGGACATGCTCTAATAATGTCTTTTGCTTCTCTCTATGTTATGGAGTATTTATGTTTAAGTGAGGAGGCATTATTATGATGAAGAGCATGCTCCTCTTGTGCCTTTTGGACTGTGGCAATCTAAGTATCAATTGTGTCATTACCCATAGTTAAAGGACCAGGGAGATTTGTATGAGCTCTAATATGGGTTATACAAATTTAGGTTGTTCTATTTCTAATTAAATTCTGCAATTTATGAAATAAGGAATACAAATCGGTCCTATCATCAGAGAGGGTGGTGGTTTCAATACGATGCACAGCATATGCAGAATAATTAGAATCTGTCATTATATTTAATAAAATATCAGGAAAATCTTCTAATAGTAAAATCATGGCAAACGATTTAGCCTTTTGAACAGATTTATATGGAGATAGTAAGACTTTATTAATAGTTCCACAGATATAGCTAGCTCTGCCTTCTTTGTTAGCATTAGTAAAACAATTTTGAACTCCAATAATAGGAGTGGGGAAATTACCCTAGGAAAAATCCATGATGTTTTCTTTAAAAATTGAATTCTTTCGTCCTGAGGGTAATAATTATCAATTTCCCCTAAGTAATCAGCTAGAGCAATTTTCCAATCCTGAGATAGGACAAACAGATCAGAAATTTGTTTATTAGTTAAAGGAACCACTTTTTTTAGGGTCTTGACCTATAAGCTGGCTGAACCTGTCTTGACTCTTCATAATAATACAAGCAATTTTTTGAACATAAGGCTGTAGTTTTTTAGTGGCCTTATGTGGTAGGAAACATCATTCAATAATTGCAGTTTGTTGTAGCCACTTGGCATTCCCCAGTAGGGGAATGTTCAGATGGAAAAATATATAAAATGAAATCTTTATTTTCAGTAATTTTATACAACTGGGCAATATGTACATGTTGTTCTAACCATAATAATTCCTTTTCAGCCTCGGGGGTAATTGCTCTAGGGCTATTAAGGTCAGAGTCTCCTTCTAATAATGAAAATAAATGAGTCAAGGAATATGTAGGAATTCCTAAGGAGGGATGGACCCAATTAATATCTCCTAACAGTTTTTGAAATTCATTAAGAGTTTTAGAGAATCTCTTCTAATTTGTACTTTTTGTGGAATTATCTTTTGAGCTGTCATTTTATATCCTAGATAACTCCATGGGTCTGATCTTTGAATTTTCTCATTAGAAACATGGAGATCATATTCTTCAAATAAAATGCAAGCAGATTGAACTATGTTATTTAAAACAGACTCATCTGGATGGGCAAACAAAATATCATCCATATAATGATAATAAATGCCATCTGGAAATTGTAGAGTTAATTTTTGTAATGGTTGCTGTACAAACACGCAACTGCTCGCTTAATGGCAGCACGGAGCTTTGCCTGAAACTCAACATAAGGCTCATTGGGACCCTGAATGATTTTGGTAAAGAATTTTCCTTCCCCAGGGTTGTCTAATTGAGCCCAGGCATGGAGACAAACACCTCTAATTATAATCAGTGTCTCATCAGTCAATTCTAGCTGTCTATCCATGCCTTCTGTACTCTCCATTGCCTGTCATTTGGTCATAAGAAAGATCAGGATTACTATCATTCCTTGACTTAGCCTCCTTGTTCCACCAAGAAACAAATTGCAAGTACTGTGCTGGGGATAAGGCCGTTTCAGCAAGACCCTCCCAGTCTCTAGGTTTCAGAAACTGATCCCCACAATAGGACATTAACAAACCCTGAGTAAATGGTGCACTAGGTCTATATGCTACAACAGCATCTTTCATAGATTTAAGAAATTTAAGATCTACTTCTGCATACTGGACCTGGCCAGCCGGGGCAAGACCGACTTCAGCAGCTTCGCCTGCTCTCTGGCTGCCGCTCGAGTTACTGGCATAATAATTCCTATGTCTTGGTCAAAAAAGAAACTGGCACAAGTTATATCTGGCCCATGGAGAATTCTTAAATCTTGTGGGCTAGGAAAGTTAACTCTATGCACCATTCTGGCAGTCTCCACACTCTGATATGCACGAGGAGGGGCAGATGGGAATCAGTTAGAAACAGGATAAAGCTGTTTATATATATCCAGAGAAGGGGGTTGAGGCCATAAAAATTTAGGTCCTTCATGAAAAGCTTTTGGCCCTTCAGGCACAACAGTAGGTGGAAGAGGAGAAGGAGGTGGAGGCAATGGAAAAAGCATGTCAGTAGACAGCACCAGAGGCACAGAAGGTTTTTGTCTAGCCCCTTCAATTAATTTATTACATTCTCTAATAAAATCCCTTAAATTAGACATTTTTTCTTGTAAAGACTGCCATGAGATAGAAAGAGGCAAATCAGCCTCGCCCACTGCTCCCTCAAGAGAAGGAATGTCATTCTCACAGTTAAGTTTCAATTTTGTTCTCCTTAATAGATAATTTAGACAAATCAAGTCCTGTTGGTTCACACTCAGGTTTAAGAACACTGGAAATATCACCATCATCTTGTGCTTGTGGTTTTTTTGGTGTTAACAAAGGTCTGCAAAGCAATTTTAACCAAATTATATACCATCCAAACATCTGCACCAATAATATTACCATGTTGATGACACCTTTTCATATCCTCTCCCACATCCTCCCATGCGATGGGAGGTGAGTCTCAGGAGAAAACCAATAACAACATTCAATGAACAATTGAAAAAAGATGGCAAAAAGTATGATTTTTAGCATAGACCACCGTGGAATCTAACAAAGATTTTAATAAATGAATATACTCTTCCTCTTTAGAACTTGCATTAGCCATTTTTAATATTCCTTTCAAATATCAATGTCGAAACTCCTGTGTACCGTCAGCCCAGTGTAACCTTTTGATTCTGTGAGTTCCCAATAGTTTTTACTTAAGGTCAGTGAACAGAAGTTCCGAGGACAATTCAAGCAGGCTCGGTCCAGCCGTTGACCCTGCTTGCTGTGCCAGATGTAGTCGACTGCAAAACTTAACTGATCAGGGACACAGAAAAGTATTGCACACAGAATGAATGATGAAAGGGAGACTGGTGCTCTCTCAGGCACACAGTGATAACCCACATTTATTGGGTGTTTCTATACACATTGATCAAATAAAAGTATAGGAATAGAAAAAGGAACGAATAATGATGAAACAGCAGAAGCTGCCATGAAAATTCTTTGTTCAGCACAGAAGCTGCTGGATACACATATAGTTAACCTAAATTAAACATACTTTCTCAACATCAGGCTGCAAGCGTAACCACAATAATGTCTGGCTGCCTGTTAGTCTGATAGAAGTTCCCCAAAACTTGAAGTTAGGCCATAAATAAAAAAAGAGAAAAAGATAAGGCACCTCTTTCCCATAACCTCTGCAAGTGCCCGACTCCCAGCTTTACCCTGCAAAGCCCTCTGGTTACATCCTCCTGTGAACATGTCCACAGATAAAGTTTTTCCATCTTAGGGCAACATTCCTCGGGGAACACCTGAGGCCTGTCACTTGCTTTGGTTCTGGGACCAGTATCCCTCCACATTGTCCTATGGCTCTAGCTCTGCCCCTTGGAAATTTACTTACTGATCCTACTTTTTTATGTCAAGTAGCACGTGTTTACATCTCATGAGTTCCGTCAGCTTGCTTTCTGCAAGTAGACTTTTGAGGGCCTCCTTTACTTGTGGACTTGGTCTATTCCTGCTAGTTTGAGCTGGGAATGTTTCCACAAAGATTAACACCGTAAAACCTTATGGTCCTTGTAAGTGGATCTCACCAGGTTTCGTGTCATTAGACAAAGCCACATGCACAGGTCTTTGTAGGTCATCCCTCCTCTCTCTTGGCCTCCTGCCCAGATGATAGCCTTGCAGCAGCCATCTCCTATGACTGAGGAGAACTGGGAAGAACCACTGAATCTCTTTGACCAGCTATTCTCAGCCTCTCATCTGTGCCATAGCTTCAGCAGCCTTCTCTGACTTACTTATATTATCTTTTGATATCTGGAGGGGGGCTGAGAATTTTCAAAACTATCCAGTCCTGGTTCTTTTTTCTATGACAGTTCTTCCCTCAACTTATCTGTTTTCTCTAACATTTTGCTATAAGCAGCAAGAAGAAACGAGATGGCACCCCAGAGTTTTGCTTAGAAATGTACTGCTGTCCACATAGCAGAAGTATTGCAATTTCTGCCATGACACCACCAGGCCCTGGCTCACCTCCATTTCCAAAAAAGTGCTCCTTACTTCCTTCTGGGCCCTATCAGCAACACCTTTTAAGTCCAGATTTCTTTTCATAGTCTGTCCAAGGAAATTTAGGCTTTCTCTAAGGTGATTTGAGTTGTCTTTATGATGTACCTCAAAATTCTTTAGCTTCCACCCACTCCCAGTTTCAAAGCCATTGACACATTTTGTGTTTGTTACAGCAGCATCTCATTCCTGGAAGCAAAATTCCTACTAGTTCTATATTACTATGCAACTGTTAACACACATTTAGTGGCTTAAAACAACACAAGTTTATCATTATACAGTTTCTACTGTGAAGAGCGTGGTGTGACTCTGCTTCTCTGCTCTGAGTCTCATATTCAAAATATTGGCTGGCTACATACTCACTGGGGGCTCTGGGAAGAATCTGCATTCAAGCTCATTTAGGTTATTGGCTAATTTTGATTCTTTGCAGTTGAATGACTGAGGTGCCCATTTGCTCATTTCAAGCTACCTTTAACTCCTGGAGGCCCCTCACAGCTTCTTTCTATAGGCCTTCTTTCAGGGGCTAGTGGCAGGATCCTTTTATCCATTCCTCCTTGGGCTTTGAATCTCTGGACTTATCTAGTCTGTGACTTTTAGACCTATATATAAAGGAATCCAAGGATTTTGTCCAGCCTACCAAAGACAATCATCTGTCCTTAAGCAGTAATCTTTATTTCTTAAAGTAATCCTGAGAGTGGTAGCCCATCAACAATTCCTTCCCCTCTCCTGGGGAGGAATTATCTAAGGATCAGGGTCATTGAGGGCTGTGTTAGAATTCTGCCTGCCACAGTCTCCTAGAGACAGATTCTGCTAATGCAACACAAAACTCTCATTTTGGCTCAGCGCCTGTAGCTCAGCAGCTAGGGCACCAGCCACATACACTGGAGCTTGCGGGTTCGAATCCAGCCCAGGCCTGCCAAACAACAATGACAACTACTGCCAAAAAATAGCCGGGCATTGTGGCAGGCACCTGTAGTCCCAGCTACTTGGGAGGCTGAGGCAAGAGAATCGCTTAAGCCCAAAAGTTTGAGGTTGCCGTGAGTTGTGACGCCATGGCACCCTACCAAGGACGACATAGTGAGACCCTGTCTGAAAAAAAAAAAAGCTCAATTTCTAGCAGAAGCAGCAGAAAAGCAAATTAGCAATGTTAGAGCACTGTGAAAAGAACAAGATCCCGAAGATGGCACACGGAACAATGCTTGTGTCTGTAAGTTGTCTACGCTTATCTACCCTTCAAAAATACTTGATCCTCTTAAGGAGTTCAGTGTATATTCTCTGAACCGTTTTTTGATTTTTCTTTCCTTTTTTCCTTCATTACTTTTTTATCACTCTTTGATGTTTTCTTAACCTTGACAAGAACTATTCAAAATGCACAAAGAACACCTGTAGTTCCTCACAGATAATTGTCAATGAAGTTGTAAATTTTTCTTCTCTTTGTGATCATTTACTTCTAAATTAATTGATAATTATTATGAATTACAGCTGCAATCATAATTACTATATTTAGAAGCAAACTTAAAAACATTACTTTGAATTCTTTTGAAGTAACAGAGACTTTCTATCTAAAAGTATTGAAAAGAAATAATTCAGCACACTTAAATCCTCACAAAATTTAAAGTGAAGGACACACAAAATTGACTCAGGTTTCATCTCCTCTTCATAAATAGGACAGAGAGAGCAAAAACTGATCAAAGCAAATATAATCCATCCACACGTAATCATTTGGCATCAACAGTCAGTAGAGAAGGGCAAGTGTATCCTCTGCCTGGCTGTGGCATAGCCTCAATTACTGGGACCTCTGCTCTGAAGGCCAGGGCTGGATCCCTGCTGTTGTCCATCTTTGGTCCTCATCCGTGGCTCCGTGGCATGGATGCTCATCAATTAGAACTTGCCTGTATAATGGTTTTTTGTCCATGTTCTCGATTTTGCTTCTTATTTACTCACCAGTACTACTTTGGGAAGTCTACAGATGTTGCAATAATTAGATGCAATAATAAATAATTAATTAACTTCAATTAGTTGTATGTTTCACAGTTTTTTGTCTGTGCTGCTCTGAAATGTCTTTGTGCATTTCTCCCAGAACACCGTGAGAGGCTCTCTGGAGTACATTTCCAGTAGTGTCCTGATTTCACTATATATTATATATTTCTAACTTGCTTTCCAGATTCAGTGTACCCTTTAATAATCTCACCAGCACTGCCACCCTACTAGCTCCTCACATCCTCATTAGTACCTACTTTCACAACACTTTATTTTTTGCTAATCAGGATTATTATATGGTATCTCACTGTCATTTTTTTTTTTTTTGCTATTCTTATTCGCAGATCTTTCTTTTTAAAAAATTTATTGTTGGGGATTCATTGAGGTACACAAAACCAGGTTACAATGATTGCATTCGTTAGGTAAAGTCCCTCTTACAACCGTGTTTAGCCCCCAAAAGGTGTGGCACACACCAAGACCCCGCCCCTCTCATTCCTTCCCTCTCTCTGCTCTTCCTTTCCCCACCCCTCCCTCATTCTTTCTCTCTCTGCTCTCCCCTTCCCCCACCCCACCGTGTCATTAATTGTCATTAATTGTCCCCATATCAAAATTGAGTACATAGGATTCATGCTTCCCCATTCTTTTTTTTTTCTATTTCATTCAATCCATCAGACCACACAAGTTAATTACCTTTATTTTATTCACTTTTCCTCTTTGTTCCTAGGAAAATAAGACTCAATTTTTCTTTCTTTTTTGAAGTTTTTGGCCAGGGCTGGGTTAGAACCCGCAACCTCCAGCATATGGGGCTGGTGCCCCATTCTTTTGGCCACAGGCGCTGCCCCAAGACTCAATTTTCCCATAAATCTAGAAATAACTTTTGTTTTTTTTTTTGAGACAGAGTCTCATTCAATCACCTTGGGTAGAGTTCCATGGAGTCATAGCTCACAGCAACCTCCAAGTCTTGGGCTTGAGCAATCCTTTTGCCTCAGCTTTCCAAGTAGCTGGGACTGCAGGCACCTGCCACTACATCTTGCTAGTTTATTTTATTTTATTGAGACAGAGCCTCAAGCTGTCACCCTAGATAGAGTGCTGTCGCATCACAGCTCACAGCAACCTCCAATTCCTGGGCTCAAGCGAGTCTCCTGCCTCCGCCTCCCAAGTAGCTGGGACAATAGGCACCCGCCACAACACCCGGCCATTTTTTTTTTTGGTTGCAGCCATCATTGTTGTTTGCCGGGCCCGGGCTGGATTCTAACCCGCCAGCTCAGGTGTAGGTGGCTGGCGCCTTAGCCTGTTGAGCCACAGGCACAGAGCCGATGCTTCCCCATTCTTGTGATGTTTTACTAAGAATAATGTGTTCCACTTCCATCCAGGTTAATACAAAGGCTGTAAAATCTCCAATTTTTTTAAATGGATGAATAGTATTCCATGGTGTACATATATCATAGCTTGTTAATCCATTCCTGAGTTGGTGGGCATTTAGGCTATTTCCACATTTCGGCGATTGTAAATTGAGCTGCAATAAACAGTCTAGTGCAAGTGTCCTTATGATAAGAGGATATTTTTCCTTCTGCGTAGATGCCCAGTAACGAGATTGCAAGATCAAATGGGAGGTCTAGCTCGAGTTCCTTGAGGGTGCTCCCTACTTCCTTCCAAAATGGTATATTAGTTTGCAGTCCCACCAGCAGTGTAAAAGTGTTCCCTTCTTTCCACATCCATGCCAGCACCTGCCATTTTAAGATTTTGTGATGTGGGCCATTCTCACTGGGGTTAGATGGTATCTCAGAGTGGTTTTGATTTGCATTTCTCTAATAATTAGGGATGATGAGCATTTTTTCATATGTTTGTTAACCATTCATCTGTCTTCTTTAGAGAAGGTTCTATTCCTGTCTCTTGTTTGAGAGACATGGGATTGTTGGGTTTTTCATGTGGATTAATTTGAGCTCTCTATAAATCCTAGTTATCAAGCATTTGTCTGATTCAAAATATGCAAATATCCTTTCCCATTATGTAGGTTATCTATTTGCTCTGGTTGTTTTCTCCTTAGCTGTACAAAAGCTTTTCAGTACTGGGTTGGGTGGTTTCCTGAAGGTCACCAGCTTTTTGTTAGCCTGTTTGGACACAGTACCCCACCTCCATCGAGTAGAGAGAAAAGACAAAAATGCTATAAATCAAACCAAAACAAGCAAACAGAAAACTTTATGGGATAAAATTGGGGGAAAAACCAAATAATAGGGGTAGAAACACTAGCAAAAAAATTAAGTTCTAATTATTGAAAAAGGCTACAGTGGAAAATTATATTTAAACTAGAAAAATGAAGAAAGAAAAAAAGAAAGGAAAAATCTATAGGGAAAATGTTGAAATTAAAAAGACAAAGAAAAACAAAGCAGTATATATACTTTGCTGAATATTGCCTGGATAACAGCTGATCTTCTGGGGTATGAGATGTTAATCACAATGCTGATATGGCTGTATGAGATGGAGACTGGAGGCCTCTGCTGATTTCTCAGACCCCTCAGGGTGGAGACCCTAAGTCTCTCCTCCTCCCGTTTAAAGGTCACTTTAAACTGCTAACCTTGGCTAAGCAGAAGCTTTCCCAGGAAAGCACTTGTTGCTGGGATTATTCCTGAAGTGGCTATCCACTTACCCAGTCTGCCAAAACTGGTCTCACTCTATGCCCCTGAGGGCCAAGGCTGTAAGGCGTCTCAGTCCCTGCCGTTAGGCTGCTCAGTCAGTAGATTACTCACCCAAGGTCTCCCACTGAATCCTTGATCAGCAACCCTGTGGGTGGAGCTTGCCAGGGCAGTTCTCTCACAATGGCTCTGTGGCCCACAGCCGAACACTATTAGCTCCATCTGATTCAGCGGCTCAGTTTGGGGCCCTAGACAATACTTAAAGTCCTCCGGACTCTTGCTCAAGTTCTCCCAAGGTAGTTCAACTGAGTGTCAAGTCCAAAAAACAAAAAAACAAAAAAAGCAAAATGGCTCAAGGTAAGGTCTTTCCAGTTTGCAATCTCACTGCTGCTGTACTTACAGCTGCTGGAGGGATTTGAGTAAACAAACACACACAACCACTTGCCAGTTCTCCACTGCTTAGTCCTCCTCATGGGGTCCAGAAGTCTCTCGCTGACTCCCTGTGTCTCCAAAGGGATGTTTCTGGGCAGATCCCACCAGCCAGAGCTGCCTGGAGTCTTCTCCCCAGACTCACCATGCACAGTTGCAAGCAAGCTGTTACTCGGCCACCATCTTGCTCCACCCTCCCTCCTCACTGTCATTTTTATATGCAATTTTTGATTACTAATGAAGCTGAAGTCTTCTGGGTTTCCCATCCATTTGAATCACCCCTTCTGCAAATCGCCTATCCTAATTTGTTCATTTTTCTTTGGGGCTTCTTGTCTTTTCTTAAAAAATGAATTTGTGAAAATTCCTTATGTTTGAAGTGTTTGTATTATCTTGTATTAAGATAGTGTTTAAGAGGCCGAGGCTCTCTGGCGGGAGCACACTTCCCAGAGACTTTTCCCAGATAAACTTCCAGAGTTCTTGGAGGACGGCCTGAAGGCCTGGGGTGCTACAGCGGCATGTACAAAGAGATGGTCTACTCTGCCTTCAATCTGCTCATGCACTACCCACCCCCCTCTGGAGCAGGGCAGCACCCAGCCACAGCCCCTGCTGCACAACAAAGCCAGTCAGCCCCCTCATGGTGTCCCCCAACTCTCTCCTCTCTATGAACATTTTAGCAGCCCATACCCCATGCCTGCACCTGCAGACATCAGCCAGAAGCAAGGAGTTCATAGGCCTCTGCAGACCCCTGACCTTTCTGGCTTCTATTCTCTGACCCCAGGCAGCATGGGAAAGCTCTTTCACACCAAGGGCTGGTTCACCCACCCATCCTTGATGCTCGGTTCCAGTGTACCCAGTCATCCCGCAGCCATCCCCCACCCAGCCATTGTACCCCCCTCACAGAAGCAGGAGCTACAGCATTATGACCACAGCCTGAAAACACAGGCAGAGTCCAAGGAGGAGAAGGAGGCCAAGAAGCCAACTATTAGAAGCCCCACACTGCCTTCATGCTGTACATGACAGAGATGAGAGCCAAGGTCATTGCAGAGTGTAACACTTAAGGAGAGTGCTGCCATCAATCAGATCCTGGGCCGCAGGTGGCATGCGCTGTCGCGAGAAGATCAAGTCAAGATTATGAGCTGGCCCGCAAGGAGGGGCATCTGCATATTCAGCTGTACCCAGGCTGGTCGGCAAGGGACAACTACAGAAAGAAAAAAAGGCGGAAAAGCACCAAGAATCCATCACAGACCCTGGTTCGCCTAAGAAATGCCGTGCTTGCTTTGGCCTCAACCAGCAGACAGATTGGTGCGGTCTATGTAGGAGGAAAAAGAAATGCATTCGGTACTTTTCGGAGAAGGCCGCTGCCTCAGCCCCATTCCTTCTGATGACAGTGCTCTAGACTGTCCTGGGTCCCCAGCTCTCCAAGAGTTGCCCTCATAACTTCTGCTGCCCTGTGTCCCTACAGAACTGGTTTCTAGCCCTGCGGAGTTGGCACCTACACCCCCTGGTCTCTCCACTGCTCTCAGCCCCACAGTGCCCTGCAGAGTACACAGGTACAGCAACAGGAATCTCAGAGACAGGCGGCCTAGCAGGCACAGGACACCTGGCTTCCTCCAGGGACCCACCACCTGAGAGGAAGCAACAGAGGCCCAAATCACATGGAAACTAGCTGGGGGTCCTGTGAACGCCATCTCAGTGTCCAGACCTGGAAGATTTCAGAGGCTGCAACAACTTCTGCCTGAACCCGAGGCCGTCAATTCAAACTGCTCTGAATAGTGGGAATCAGATCTGTGTTCATCTGATTAGGTGCATCCCTTGTACTTATAAGCAGCCAGCATCTATTCTTTTTACCATCTGTCTTGCTAGCCAGAAGCCTCTGCCTCCTTATTTTTCTACTACAGGCCACAGATGGGCTAGCTTAAACCCAGCTACCTTCTGTACCCTGCCTTCCCTATCACCCACTGCCACATGCTCCCTATACCAGACACTTCATGGACCATGAACAAGCTGGTTCATCAAACAACATGTGAGCATGGTCACAACCACAAAAAGCTCAAGCTGACGATGCTTCTTGTAGGGGAATGGAGATGCTCTGTCTACAGAAAACCAGCTGCTACTCATAAGCCTCTTCTCATGTTCTCAGATGCCTGCAAGAAGCTTAGGGGAGGGAACGGAATAGGTTACGTTTAGGCCTATCAACCTAGGCAGCAAGAATAATGTGACACGACCTGTCAAAGTAGTGTGGATGGAAGCTATATCTGGCTCTAGTTCAAAAGAAAGTCATCATCCTAAGAAGCCCTGACCCCAAGATCTCAGGTTTGTCACTAGCTGTGACAGGTTATAGTTGAAAACAGTCATGGCCCAAATCTGGCATGTGTGCCTTCTCATTCCCTAAGACTTTTTTGCAGTTCCATTTCCAGCTCATCCGGGGCAGCCTAGTTAGCTCGTAGGCAGCTGTGAGACAGAGCAAACCCCAAACTCCAAATCTAACATTGAAACCAGGCCAGCTTTAATTTCCCTATGGGCCTGCAAAGAGGAGAATCATTACAACTAAAGTAAGGAGCCTGGAAAACCTCTTGTAGTAGTGAACAGGTTTTTACCACAGCCTACTTAATCTATTTTTGAGCCAAGCTTTGATCCTGAGCCTTGAAAAACAAGTTCGAATTAACTTTGTTTTTAGCATCCTCCTCACTGTACATAACCTGAATCCAAAGAACAAGGGCTGTCCGTGTGCTCACACACATCCCTCGGGAAAAGGCTTTAGTTCCTATTTTAGCCACTGGCTTCTCAGAACCCAAAGATCACATATTCTAATGTCACATTGCAAGAAGTCTTGAGAAACAAGGACCATTGTAGTGTTTAAGATAGTAGTGTGGAAAATTTCTCAGCTCTAAATATAGTAGCAATTTCCTCTCAATCTGACACATTGATGGCATAATAGAATTTATATTGGGGGGAGTGGATACATATTTCTATACCTAAAATTCTTGCCTAACACAGTATGCCCAACAAGAAGAAATAAAGATAAGTGGAACTAAATAGGCCATAAACAACTTAAAAGGAATACAGTTGACCCTTAAACATGCCTTAGAGATGCCGGCCCTCATACAGCCTAAAATCCACATATAACTTTGACTCTCCTAAAACTTAACTACTAATAGCCTACCAATAGCCTATTATTGACTGGAAGCCTTGGCCAATAACATAAACAGTCAATTTACACATATCTTCCATGTTACCTATATTACATACTGTATTCTTCCAATAAACTAGAGAAAAGAAAATGTTATTAAGAAAATCATAAGGAAATATATTTACTATTCAGTGAGTAGAAGTGGATTACCATAAAGGTCTTCATCCTGATGGTGAGTAGGCTGACGAGGAGGAGAGAGAGGAGAGGTGGGTCCTGCTGTTTCAGAGGTGGCCAAGGCAGAAGAGAATCCACAGGTGTGGATTCCTGCAGTTCCACCTTGTACTGTTCAAGCATCAACTATATTTCTCAAACTTCCTTACAGTGAAGAAATTTCTTCCTTTCCAATAAGTTGTAGAAGTATGAAAAAACAGAACTATTTAGCTATAGTAAATTATAATCACCTGTAAATTACAAAAAGAATATGAACAAAGTGAATAGCAAAACGCAAAGTGATTAAAAATAGTGGATATGGGAACTCCAGTCTCCATCCCTCTATTAAGCAAGGATTAACTGGCAAAATCTATCAGAATCTACTTTCTTTCTATTCTAGAATCTAATAAAAATTTTCAACAACCAGGGGAATAAAGAGTGAAGAAAGAGGCTGCTAAATTTTGGTAAGAAAATGCTACAGTCTGATACAAACACATACACACCACTATCCCCATACCCCAGCATGGAGCTGGCCATTTTTGGTGCAGCTTGCTGGTGTTAGAATGTAGATTTTACTCTCAAAGAATTCCTGGATGCTTGTGTGTTTTGACCTGACTGGTTGCTCCATGAGGCATCAGCTCGATTCTGTTTGTTGCCCACTTTGAAACATTCTCAGGGCTAGAGTAGCCTTCTGGGTGGCATTTGTCAAAAGCATTTAAAGACATATACATGGGTCACATGGGTCACTTGAGACAGACTGTGTTGTGGTCCATTATTTCACTTCCAAGTAACAGTCAATATTATCCTTTCTGATTCATCCATGCAAGTTTCAGCTTGCTTGGCTTATCAGTGTTGCCGGGAGGGCTTCATTTGCTTCCACCCATGCAGATTTTACATTTTTTTCTTTTGATTTTACGTTTCTTGATGTTTTTTGTATTTCAAAATTTTCATATACTAGCAGCACCCACCTACAGCAAGAGATAAAAGATGATGCAAGGAATAGACAGACCAAAAGCCTGGGAAGGATGAGTCGGGGGAAGGAGCTATGCTATGATCTGAATATGTTTTCTCAAAATTTGTATGTTAAAATCTAATCACCAAAGTGATTAATTAGGAAGTGGGGCCTTTGGTTTAGATTAATTCATAAGACTATCTAGCACTTCATGAATTATTGGAGTTCCAGAAACAGAGGAGAGAGAGAAAGTGCAGAAAGAATACTTGAAGAAAATGGCTAAAATATCCCAAATTTTGTTAGCAGACAGAATCTACACAGACAAGAAACTCAACGAAAACCAGCAAGAGAAACTCAAAGAGATTCACACTGAGCAACATTAAATTCAAATTGTTAAAAGGCAAAGACAAATAGAGAATTGAAAGCAGTAAGAAAGAAGCAATTTATTATGTACAAAGGATGAACACCCAATTTCTTTTTTTTCCTTTATTAAATCATAACTATGTACATTGATGCATCTATGGGGTTCAGTATACTGATTTGATATACAATGTGAAATGCTTACATCAAACTACACATCCATTACACACACACATCCGTTACATTAACACATCCATCTCCTCGTTTACTTATTTGTTGTGGTAAGACAATTATACACTTTTCTTAATAGTTTTGAATTGTACCATTGCATCATGCACATTAGGTGAGGTCTGCCCCCAAACCCTCCCTCCTCCAAGCCTTCCCCCTCCTCTCCTGTTCCCTCCTACTTTCTGTACTATATTATGTTTTACCATTCATATGAATGTGTAGGTGATTATATATTGATTTCATAGTAGTATTGAGTACATTGGATACTTTTTTTCCATTCTTGAGATACTTTACTAAGAAGAATATGTTGCAGCTCCATCCAGGTAAACCTGAAAGATGTGAAGTCTCCATCTTTTTTTTATGGCTGCACAGCATTCCATGGTGTACATATTCCACAATTTGTTAATCCATTCATGGGTCGATGGACACTTGGGCTGTTTCCATGTCTAGGCAATTATGAATTGGTCTGCAATAAACATTCTGCTGCAAATGTCTTTGTTGTAAAATGATTTTTGATCATACCTAGTAGAGGAATTGCAGGATCAAATGGTAGGTCTACTTTTAGTTCCTTGAGTATTCTCCAAACTTCTTTCCAAAAAGGTCACCTTAGCTTGCATTCCCACCAGCAGTATAGAAGTGTTCCCTTCTCTCTGCATCCATGCCACCATCTGTAGTTTTGGGATTTTGTTATGTGGCCCAATCTTACTGGAGTCAGATAATATCTCAAAGTGGTTTTGACTTGCATTTCTCTGATGATTAAAGATGAGTATTTTTTTTCATGTGTTTGTAGGCCATGCACCTGTCTTCTTCAGAGAAGTTTCTGTTCAAGTTCTTGCCCACATAGAAAGGGGGTTTTTTTGTTCCTTTTTTATTGATTAGTTTGAGTTATCTGTGATTCTAGTTATCGGACCTTTGTCGGAGCATAACCTCAACCCATTCTGAGGTTGTCTGTTTGCTTTACTTACTGTGCTTTTGGCTGTGCAGAAGCTTTTATAGTTTGATCAGGTCACAGTACTATACTTTTGGTGTTGCTTCAATTGCCCGGAGAGTACTCCTCATAAAATATTCTCACAGGCCAATTTCTTTAAGCATTCCCCCACCCCACCCCCTAAATCTTTTTTAGTATTTTTATAGTTTCATATCTTAAGTTTAAATCTTTTATCGAGCGATAATATTAAGGACTCTATTCCTTTTACATTAGCCCCAAAGAAGGTGAAATATCTGGGAATTTACCTAACAAAGGACATGAAAGATCTCTATAAAGAGAATTATGAAACTCTGAGAAAACAATTAGCTGAAGATGTTAACAAATAGAAGACCATACCATGCTTATGGCTGGGAAGAATCAACATTGTTAAAATGTCCATACTACCCAAAGCAATCTACAGATTTAATGCAATCCCTATTAAAGCACCATTGTCATACTTTAAGAGCTTGAAAAATAGTGCTTCATTTTATATGGAATAAGAAAAAACCTGAAATAGCCAATACATGACTTAGAAATAAAAATCAGTCAGGAGGTATCACGTTACCAGACTACAGGCTATACTTTAACTCTATAGTGATCAAACAGTATGGTTCTGGCACAAAAACAGAGCGGTAGATTTATGGAACAGAATAGAGAACCAAGAAATGAACCCAGCCACTTATCATCGTTT
Organism: Arctocebus calabarensis; assembly: GCA_963573935.1. NCBI lineage: Eukaryota > Metazoa > Chordata > Mammalia > Primates > Lorisidae > Arctocebus > Arctocebus calabarensis. The sequence continues at coordinate 29,524 of CAUYON010155194.1, read as the reverse complement.
GATCTTTGATAAGCCAATCAAAAATATTCAGTGGGTGAATATTTGACAAATGGTGCTGGGTGAACTGGCTGGAGACTTGTAGAAGACTAAAATTGGACCCCCACCTTTCACCATTATCAAAAATCGATTCTCACTGGATAAAATATTTAAAACTTAAACCATGAAACTATAATAGTACTAGAAGAGAGTGCAGAGAAAACTTGAAATCAGCCTGGGATAATTTCTATGAGGAGGACTCCCTGAGCAATTGAAGCAACACCAAAAGTATAGTACTGTGATCTGATCAAACTATTGCACAGCCAAAAGCACAGTAAGTAAAGCAAACAGACAACCTCAGAATGGGTTGAGGTTATGCTTCCGACAAAGGTCCGATAACTAGAATCCACAGAGAACTCAAACTAATCAGTAAAAAAGGAACAACAACAAAAAAAAAACCCTTTTTATGTGGGCAAGAACTTGAACAGAAACTTCTCTGAAGAAGACAGGTGTATGGCCTACAAACACATGAAAAAAATGCTCATCTTTAATCAGAGAAATGCAAGTCAAAACCACTTTGACATATCATCTGATTCCAGTGAGATTGTGGGATGCAAACTAAGGTGACCTTTTTGGAAAGAAGTTTGGAGAATATTCAAGGAACTAAAAGTAGACCTACCAGTTGATCCTGCAATTCCTCTAGTAGGTATGATCAAAAACCATTTTACAACAAAGACATTTGCAGCAGAATGTTTATTGTTTATTACCAATTCATAATTGCCTAGACATGGAAACAGCCCAAGTGCCCATCGACCCATGAATGGATTAACAAATTGTGGAATATGTACACCATGGAATGCTGTGCAGCCATAAAAAAAGATGGAGACTTCACATCTTTCATGTTTACCTGGATGGAACTGGAATATATTCTTCTTAGTAAAGTATCTCAAGAATGGAAAAAAAGTATCCAATGTACTCAATACTAGTATGAAATCAATATATAATCACCTACACATTCATATGAATGGTAAAACATAATATAGCCCAGAAAGTAGGAGGGAACAGGAGAGGAGGGGGAAGGCTGGGAGGAGGGAGAGTTTTGGGGGGGACCTCACCTAATGTGCATGATGCAATGGTACAATTCAAAATATTAAGAAAAGAGTATAATTGGGATGGATGTGTTAATCAGTTTGATGTATTTCACATTGTATATCAAATCAGTATACTGAATCCCATAAATGCATCAATGTACACAGTTATGATTTAATAAAAACAAAACAAAAAATAAAGGAAGAAATAGAAAATAGATAAATTGAATTGCATGAAAATTAAAAACTTTGTGCATCAAAAGATACTATGGTTGTGAAAGACAACCCGTGGAATGGGAGAAAATATTTGTAAGTCATTCATCTGATAAGAGATAAGCGAGGATGGAGGGAAATTGGAATCCTGTGTACTGTTTTGGGAATCTGAAACAGTACAGTTGCTGTTCCTTAAAAAATTAAACATAGAATGCAATAGTTATACATAAAATTTGCTGGATACAGTGGCTCATGCCTGTAATCTCAGCACTTTGGCCTAGGCAGGAGGATGACTTGAGGCAGGTGTAAAAGACTGGCTTGGGTAATCTACAAGATGCTGTCTTGGACACACACACACACAATATGTATATCTAGCTATCTATCCACACATACACACACCCATATGTGTGTATGTGTGTGTGTATACATATATATATATATATATGAAAAATTAGGCATAGTGGCATACACCTGTAGTCTTAGCTACTCAGGAGGCTAAGGCAGGAGAATCCCTTGATGCCAGGAGGTCAAGGTTATAGTAAGCTATCATTAAGTCACTGCACTTCAGCCTGCGTGACAAAGTGAGATCTTGTCTCCAAAATAGTTTTTAATTAAAAAAATTAAATTTTAACTTCAATTATGACAATTCCTCAAAAAAATAGCAGCTCTTCAAAAAGCTAAGCATAGAATTACCACACAATCCAGCAATTCCATTCCTGGGTATATACCCATAATAATTGAAAAGAGGGATATGGACAAATATTCGTCACTGGATGAATGGCTACACAAAATGATGTTATTCACCCTTGAAAAGGAATGAAATTCTGACACATGCTACAACACGGCTGAACCTTAAAGATGTGCTAAGTAAAATAGGGCAGCTACAAAGGACAAATACTGTATGACTCCACTTACACACACATGAGGTACCGTAGGGTACAGTTCAGATTCATAACGACTACGATGGGGGTGGCCAGAGTCTCGGGAAAGGATTCACGTTTAATGGGTACAGAGATTTGGTTGGGTAGGATGAAAGGGGTTTGGAGATGGCTCACGGTGACAATTGCCCAACAATGTGAATGTATTCAATGGCACTGAACTGTGCACTTAGAATTGGTTACAATGCTAAATTTGTTAAGGTGTATTTTATCACAACTTTTAAAAACTGTAAAAAAAAATAATAATAAGTAAAGCGCCCGTCCCCAACATGGTCAAAGCTGTAGGATAAGCACCAGCATTTTGCAGGGAAGTTGGACGGGGCGAGCAGAGCGCGCCAGGCCAGAGGATATTACAGCTGGCACAGAACGCAGGGGCGATGGGGCGGAGGAGGCCAGGGCACACCAGGCGGGTGGGTCTGAGGACAAAGTGGCCTCACCCCGAGAGGCTGCGGGAAAACTGCCCTCGGGGAAACTCAGACACAGGTCAAAGGGGGCTGTGGAGAGCCGTTGAGGCTGCCCCTCCGGGTGGCGGGCCCTGGTCCCGGGGAGGGTAGAGGCATCCGCACTGGAGCAGGTGGCGCCCACGCCTCCCACAGGTCCGCTCACAAAAATGAGCTTTCTCGGTTTGCAGAAGAGGCGCTCAGAGCCGCGGAAATCCCAGCTCTCACAGGGAGCACAGGCCGCTCGCCCCCCCCCCCCCCGCCTGCTGCCAACCGGTGGGCGCCCAACCGCTGCCCGGCCTGCTGCTCCCAAGAGCCTGCAGAAGACAGGGGCGGAGGGTCTACAGGGGAGTGGGCGTCGGGCTCCGGTGCCAATAGCCGGGGGTGCTGTGAGCGGAGGGCTGCGCTGATTCCCCTCAGGGGTGAGGACCCACCCAGCATCACCCAGAGGCACAGAGGCATGCAGGCAGGGGGGCGGGGGCAGCCTTCAATGACCACTGCGCACACAGCCTCTGCCCACAGACTTTCTGGGTCAGGTCGTGCCTCTTTCCCTTTCTCCCGGTTCTGTCACCATGTGCCAGCGTCGCGCTGCTTGGCATTGCCTTACATGGCTCGCATCCCAGAACCAGGACTGGTACCAGCTCTTCCCACCACGTCAGCTTCAGTTGATCTGCGGTCCCCACGTGCTCGCGGAGATCTGCAGCGCCCCAGATCCCACCCGGCTTCCCCTTTCTCCGCCTCCCCTAGCAAGTGAAAAGTCGCTGTCCTGGGAAATCCTCTTGGCACTCGGTGGGGACCTTTGAAAGACACTCCCTTGCTCTGTCTGGTCTGTGTGGCGGCTTGCTCTCTCACTGTCCCAGCCTCTGGGCAAGCTCTCACAGGGCGGAGGCTGCCAATTCCCTGGTATGCATGCCGCTCACCCCTGGGTTTCTCTCCAGCCTCTCCCCGGCTCCTCCCGGACCTCATTCCCCCTACCCCGGGCTCCTCCCTGACTCCGCCTCCTTCTCTGACCCCGCCCCGGGATTCTCCCGGGTCCCGCCCCCTTCTCTGACCCCCCCACTTCTCCCGGGCCCCGCCCCCTTCTCTGACGCCCCCCCTTCTCCCGGGCCCCGCCCTCACTTCTCCCGGCCCGGCCCCTTCTCTGACTCCCCCCGGGCTTCTCCCGGGCCCCTTCCCCTTCTCGGACAATCCCCCACTTCTCCCGGACCCCGACCCCTTCTCTGACTCCCTCCGGACTTCTCCCGGGCCCCACTCCCTTCCTCTGGCTTCCACACTGCCTCTCCCTGGCCGCACCCCTTTCCTCTAACTCTTCCCCGTCTCCATCCCCTTCCTCTTGCTCCACTCCCTCCACTTTTCCCCGGCTCCCCGGGTTACTCCCCTGACTTGTATTTTAACTCAACCCCCTCGTAGGACCCAAGAAGCCAGAGACGGCCTGGGGAGCCGGGTTGTTGCTGCCGCAGGCCTCGGTGGCGGCGGGATGCGGAGGGAGGCGAGCTCCTTCCCCGCCGGCGGGTCGCTCTGTGGGCGGGGCTGGGCGGAGCTCACCGCCCTCCCTCCCCCGTGCGCAGCCTGCGCTGGGTTCTGGGGATTGGGGAGCCTGCGTCTTAACCACGTCCCGGGTGTTCAGGCCTCAGATGTGAATGTGTGCGCAGCGCGGAGTTCCATTTCGAGAATGAAACCTGCCTCTACCCCACCCGTGTGCTGTCCGAGAAGGGAAGTGCTCTTTGCTCCCTGAAGCTAGTTCCAGGAGACTTAGGATCCCTCCCTGTCTCAGCTCTATGTGAAGAAACCCTGTGTTTGCTTCCACAAGCAGGTCCCAGAAAGTGGGAGGTGAGGGAGCCTGGAGAAGAGGGGCTGTTTCTGCTGGCTTCCGATCTGCTGGCGCCACAGTGGTGGAGTTCATAAGCGGCTGCCCTGCCGTCTGCTTCTCATGCGTCTGCGTCCTTCTCAGTGTTCAGAGTCCCACTGGCCACCATTCGTCTCCAAGGTGGTGCCTGAATGAACTTAGCAAACCTCACAGCACCCAGTGGGGACAAGCCCTCCCTGGAGGCCCTGGGCTTCCTGGTCACTCAGACAAGGCCATTGAACACTGTGCTAGGGAGTGTAGGCTGGAGGCAGTGGAGCAGCTCAGTCCGTCTCACACAGCTGACCGTGTGACTCCTGCGAGGAAGCAGTGATGTCTAGAGAAATATCACAGAGACTTTATCTGGCATCCTTGTCATCACCCACCTTATAAGACTGGAAACATGGCTCGGCGCCTGTGGCTTAAGTGGCTAAGGCACCAGCCACATACACCTGGGCCTGCCAAACAACAATGACGGCTGCAACCAAAAAATAACCAGGTGTTGTGGCGGGCGCCTGTAGTCTCAGCTACTTGGGAGGCGGAGGCGGAGGCAGGAGAATCGCTTGAGCCCAGGAGTTGGAGGTTGCTGTGAGCTGTGATGCCACAGCACTCTACCCAGGGCGAAAGCTTGAGGCTCTGTCTCAAAAGAAAAAAAAAAGACTGGAAACATGTCCAACGTCCATCAGGAAGCAGAGGGTAAGTAAGGGAAGGGGCCGCCTGAATGGAAATCTGTGGAGCAGCTGTTCCATAGAATGAACTAGATCTGGGAACAGCAACAGCATTAGCCAGGAAGGTCGGGCCTTGAGTGAGAAATGAAGCATCAGAATGCAGTGACCTTACCAAACATAGAAATCAATGCTATATGTAGTTTGGGGACCAGTGTATTTCCAGTGATAACTAAAAACCAGGAGCAGGAGGAATATGCCGCCCTTCAGATGGATGCTGCCCCCAGGAGGAGTGGGAGGAAATGGGCCAGAAGATGGTGACAAAGAGAACTGTAATTGTATGTGAAATGTTTTGCTGTATTAAAAATATGTATGTGTACAGTATATAGTTATATGTACAATATTTTATATTTAGTTATATTCAGTATAATGCAAAGATGTTATAGTAGATACTATAATGAAATACTATGAAATTTTGAGACAGACTGTTATGGTCCATTATTTCACTTCCAAGAAACAAAGTCAACAGTGTCCTTTCTGATTCCCCCTGCAAGTTTCAATTTGTTGGGCTTATCAGTGTTGCTGGGAGGGCTTCATTTGATTCCGACAACACAAATTTTATGTTTCTTGATTTTTGTGTATCTCAGAACTTTTGTAATGACCTATAAAAATAATTGGAAGCAAATATGGCAAAATGTGAACATTTGTTAATTCTGGATGGTGGGTTCATGAGCTACTCCCTCTCTGTGTTTCTCAATATGTTAAATAGCCCACAGTGCCATTAAAGAACAAATCTCTGTAAACTAATTCTGACTGGGAACTAAGCAGTAAGGGAAAGAGGAGGTAATGCCACAGGCAGACAGAGAGGAGAACCAGTCTGCAGAGGATGAAAGGGCCAGTCACCCAGAGTAGCAGGTGCCATGAAGGACCCAGTGGCATGGGAGGAGCAGCCTGATGGAGCCCAGCTGGGAGTGGAATCTATGGACAGTTAGGGCCTGCTCAGCAGAGAACAACCACCAGGCAGACAGGGACAGCAATTGGAATTATTTCAATTACTATCCACATTTTGTGGACCTTTGGAAAGCTTCAGGAGGAGCAGTGGTCAGAAGAGAAATGTGACAGGAAGGAGGGAGAGAGGGAGATGGAGTAAAAGGAAAGAAAGAGAGAGAAAAGGGAGATAGAATGAGAGGGAGGGAGGGAAAGAAGAAAAGAGAAAGACAGGGAAAGGGGGAGAGAGAAAGGGGCAGGCAGAGGGAGAAGGGGTGAGAGATATTAATAGGGGCTATGGGTGCTCTCAGAACAGAATTATTTATCTTTAGCAGTATGTATGACTCAATTTTTTTTTCTTTTTCTTTCTTTCTTTCATTTTTTTTTTTTTTTTTGAGACAGAGCCTCAAGCTGTCACCCTGGATAGAGTGACAACAGCAACCTCCCTTTCCTGGGCTCAAGCGAGTCTCCTGCCTCTGCCTCCCAAGTAGCTGGGACTACAGGCGCCCACCACCGGCCATTTTTTGGTTGCAGCTGTCATTGTTGTTTGGCGGGCTCAGGCTGGATTCGAACCCACCAGCTCAGGTGTACTTGGCTGGCGCCTTACCCCGTAGAGCCACAGGCGCTGAGCCTAAAACAAATTAAAAAAAAAAAATCCTTGTTTAACCAGGAGATGCAGCCAACAGTCCAATATTCTTTCATATAAAGATCTCAATATGCTCAAGATCTCTAGGATCTCAAGGACAGTTCTGGAGAAGCATCATCTCTCTGATATTTCTGATCAGTTCAGGACCTGAGTTCAGAGCAGCATTCTCTTCCCTACAGCTGGCCCATGACAAATGGGCCCTCCCTCTGCCTCCAGGCCTCATCCAGCTCATTATGTGCCTGGATGCCCACCTTATTCTTGTGAGATGCTGAGTTTGGCCTTGTCACTCCGCAGTTTAAATTGCTTCCCACCCACCTTCCTGCCACAGCCAACATGGCCCCAAGCAGTGTCAGGTCCTTTGAACTGCAGCGCTACTCTAACTGAATCCTTGGCTTGCAAAATTTCAAAATATTACTGTTTATTGAAAATGCACCTTGGTCACCCAAAAGCTCTGATGGAGATGTAAAAGATTAATGTTTTAATATCTGCTAACATAGCACCCATCCTGTAGCCCATGGATCAAGGAACATTTTGTCTTTCTGTTGTAGGCCAACAGCCCCCCAAAAGACCCGAGTCTATCTCAGCCTGTCTCAGCCTTGGTCCCCAGCATGCCCCTCCTTGGGTTAATTCTGAGAACAGGTTTCTGAGAAGGAAGTTCTCTGAATTCCATTACTCTCCTGGCCGGGGTTGAAATAATGGTGAAAACTCACTCAAGCAGAGTTTCCCAAGTTATTGAGTCTCCCAAGTCAAGTTAGTTTTCATACCAACTGCCACAATGAGACCCCCTGTGCCAGCCCCCTGACTGTAGCCACACCCCAAGTTAACTGCTACGATGTAACCCCCTGAGCTAACCACCTGACTTTAACCCCGCCCTATAACCAGCCACGTTCTGCTTTTGTACATGCTTGCTTTGCCACATCAGCACAAAAAGGGTATAAAAATCAGTCTGTGCCTTTCTTGGCCGCCGTTTGCCATTTAGGGCAGCAGTCTGCCAGTGCAGATGTAATAAATGACAACCTGATTTGGGTCATTTGCCCTTTGGGGCAGTGGTCCGCCTGTGCAGGTGTAATAAATCATCACCACCTTATTTGAGCCTAAAGTGGGGCATGTGTATTCTTATGGGTGGCGTAAGTTACAACATTTCAAGTCTTACTATTTAAGAAATACATTTCATAAGGCTATAGCTGCCATAGTAGTGATTGCTCTGATGGATCTGGACAAAGTCAATTGAAACCCTCTGGAAAGATTTACCATTCCAGATGCCATTAAGAATTTTTACAAATCATGGGAGGTATTCAAAATATGAACATTCACAGGAGTTTGGGGGAAGTTGGTCCCAAACCTCATCAATGACTTTGAGAAGTTAAAGACTTCAGCAAAGGAAATAACTTCAGAAGTGGTGGAAATAAAAAGAGAACTAGAAGTGCAGCTTGAAGATGAGACTGAATTGGTTTCATGGTAAAACTTGACTGCATGAGAAGTTGCTTTCTATGGATGAGCAAAGAAAGTAGTTTCTCGAGATGGAATCTTCTCCTGGTGAAGATACTGTGAACATTATTGAAATGGCAATAAAGGATTTAGAATGTTACACAAACTTCATTGATAAAGCAAAGGCAAGGTTTAAGAGGACTGACTCCAATTTTGAGAGAAGTTCTACTATGAGCATAATGCCATCAAATAGCATCACAAGCCACAGAGAAATCTTCCTTGAAAGGAAGAGTCAATCAATGTAGCAAACAACATTGTTGTCTTATTTTCGGAAATTTCCCAAATTTCAGCAACCACCACCCCGATTGGTCAGCAGCCATCAACATGCAATCAAGACCCTCCACCAGCAAAAAATACTAAGACTTAGATGATTGTTGGCTTTTTATAGCAACAATTTTCAAATTAAGGTATGTTGCATTTTTTAGACACAATGCTTTTGCACACTCATTAGTGCAAACATAACTTTCATATGCAGAAATTCACCTGACACACTTTGTTGCAATATTCATTTTACTGTGGTGGTCTGGAACCAAACCCATAGTATATCTGAGGTCTGCTTGTATATAGCAGGTTGCTGAATTCTATTCTAAGGGTCAGAAGACATTTTGCAGAAGAAGAGTCATTTGAACTGAGATCTGGCTGAGCTGAAGTGAAGTATGGACGTAGCATTGTTCCCAGGCAGCAAGGGTTGTGCATTAGGAGTAGAAGGGAGGTGAGAGTTGGAGCACAGAGGATTGAAATGGGAGGGAGGAGCAAGGGGTAGGCTGCAATAGGTCTTGTGCATTAGGATCAAGATCTTGGTTTTTATTTTAAGAGCAATGAGAAACTAATGGGGAGTTCTGTTTACTATAGGGGCAACATGTTGAAGATGTGAGGATGGTGATCAAATGATGATAATGGTGATGGGGATGACGATGGTTATTGTTATGATGATGGTGACAGTAATGATAATGAGGATAAGGAGGATGGTGGTGATGATGATAATAATGAGATAGGATTAGGGTGATGATGATGGTGATGAAGATGTGTGAACTGATGCTGGTAGAGATGGTGATGATGACGAAGAGTCCAGTACTCCTGCCAGGGAGGAAGGCAGAGGCAGGAAGACCATCCAGGAAACTGATGGAGCAAGGACAGAAATAACACGAGATTTGGAGTGAGACCTGCCTATGCTCTGAAAGTTATTTGCTAAGTGGTCTTGGGGAAATTAATTGACCTCACATGTATCTCAGTTTTATCCTCCGAAGTGTTCTGAGGATGGAAGAAAATGCACCGAAGTTCCTGAAGTTGCAGTGTTGTCGGCACTTCACCTCTGCCACACATGCACACCCCCAGATGCTCAATGATGAGGCCCAGGGGGTGGAGATGTCTTCCACTCCTGCAGCCAGGTCAGGTGACATGCCTAGTTGCTGAGGGACATTAAATTGCTGCCAGGAGACCAGAAGCCCTCTTTCGATCATCCTCTCTGACCTGGAAGTCCTGGCCACGGCTGCCTATGGAAACAACTGTGTGAGGTGGAGCTCTGGCGGGGGGAGTCTCAGCTGCCTCTGCTGCTGCCTACACCCTGATCCCCCAGCCTCATTATGATGCCACAGTAAGTAACTCCTGTCCTGCTACCAACTCTATGGGCATAGCAACAGGGACTGGGCATGTGTCAGGAAAGATAGCTTCTTACCGATACTGAATTCTCTCAAGACATGACCTTGGGAAAAGGTGTTTAACCTCTTTGGGCATCAGTTTCCCACCTGCAACCTGTCATGCCAGCTTTACAGAGTAATGCGGCATTTCTGGGAGACAACGTGCCTGCTGCCTGCATGCAGATGGCTCTCCATGAGGCCACTACTACCTCACTTCAGGGGGAAGACTTGTGGGCCTGTCTGTTCTAGGATTTGAACATGTTTGCACTGGCACCTCCCAAAGCTTCAGTTTGTCTCTAGCTTTGCCAGCCTCTTCATGCTTTTGAAGTGCCACAAATGGCCAAGATTTGACTTCCAAAATGATGCTCAGATTCACTAGGCTCTGCTGTGTCCTGACCCATAGTGAGTCCAGGCAACGGGACAGAGCAGTTAAAGGCTGCAGGGTCACTACCCAGGAAGACCTAATGCCTTGGTCACCCCTGAGTGGCCAGCTCTCTGCCCACATCCAAAGCAGTCTGCATTTTCCCCGGGAAGGGCAGCCTCCTTTGGGGCACCCAGGAAGTGAGACCCAAGTGATGTTCCCTCTGGGGCAGCACCCTCACGGTACTAGAGATTGTTTTATGTATTTTTAAAGTCATAAAATAATCCTCAGCGGAAGACAGGCGTTTTATTACACTCAGCAACTCTTTCATCGTGGGATTACGCCCTTTCGGTTTCCATGGAGCGATTGCTTGTTGCAGTCAACAGCTGTAAGAAGGATTTAGCTCCCAGCCACATTTTTACCGAGAGGTTATTTAGCCAGTTTTCCTCTCCCAGAGAATCTGCATTCTCAGGCGGCCAGATAGGGCAAGACTGGCATCCAGGGGCCACTGAGGGTCAATCTGCTGGGCTGGACAGCAGCCAGTCTGCAGCCCTCAGCTCTTCGGCATCTGGGTGCCTCCTCAAGGCGCTGGTGCAGAGAGGGGCCCGCGAGTCTGGAAGAGAACTGGCAGATCAGCTGGGGTAGCCAAAGGCAGGCGGACCAAGGGGAGGCGGGTTCTGCCTTGGAACATCGCAGAGTTTCTGGAATGGGAGATGCATTTTTGCAGAACCATCCGTAGAGGCTTTACCACCATCTGCCATCCTGTGCAAACACTGTTGCTCTGGCAGAGCTGTAACAGACCCTCAGGGGAAGACTGCTGTGGGTGTGGTCTCTGGCGGCAATGGGCATGGCTCATGCTGCAGAGGAGGTGGGGGTACCCTGGGCAGAGGAGGGCCTTTGGTCAGCTCTGAACGGAGGAACCACGCTCATTCGAGAAAGGGCCTGTTAGCTGAGAAGAACGAGTCTGGGGCCAAACACTCTGGGTCCCATGACGCCTCTGTCCTGGCCCTCCTGGTGTGTGTCCTAGGGTAGCTCAGCTTCCTGCTCCGCTCCCTCCACTGTGGCCCCGATGTGATAGGTGAGGGCAGAGAGTCCATCTATCGGGTACACTCAGGAAAGTGGCCGCTGGCAGTGAGCATGAGCACCCAAGGGGCTCCAAGCCCTCCCAGACAGGGGTGTTGTCATCAGAGGGGCTCAGAGGGATAAAGTAACTGGGCCAGGACCCCACAGCTAAGGATGAGAGGCAGAATCAGATTTTCTCTGTGGTCCATCAATGAGAAAACTAAGAGAGAAAGGAAGCAGGCCATGGACAGCCCCGTGTTCTGGGGGCCCATGGCTGATGGAAGAGGCCAGTTCTGGTGTATCACCAGCTGGTCTTGTCCAGGTGGCTTTTGTGTTACGAGGCAACACCTCTCATACTCAGGGTCTGAAATGCCTGCCTCTTTCTGACCCTAAGAATATCCTGCCTGGCCTTAGGAAGATTCTCCTGTGGCTCCCACCTTGTGGAGTAGTCGGCCCGCCAGGGCCAGCAGTAGGTGTCTGGTGGAGTCTCAGGGGTGTGAACAGACAGAGCGGCCCACTCTACAGTGATGACAAGGGGGCTGTGGGCAGAGGGGACCTGGAGCCACAGAGGACAGTGTGGGTGAGGAGGGCAGTAGAGGGTCAGCAGAGCATTCCCTGGGATTACACCATGCTAAGTCCTTTACCTTGGGGCCTTAGGAACATGTCCTTGAGGTCAACATGGGCAGCAACCCTGTGTCACAAATAAAGAAACTGGAGTGTAGAAGGTGACAAAACTCCTAAAAGCCACATAGCCAGCATCTTGGGGAGGAGGAAACTGCTCACCTGAGGCATAGCCCCACACCTTGCTGGCCGCCCCTGAGCACAGCCTACTGTTCACATCCCTCCCACTTAGTTGTCTTGGCTGCAGTGGCGGGGGCGGGGGGACCTTCCACTCCTCTCTTCCTGCCTTCTGTTTCCCACCCCTAGCTCCTGGGGTGTCTGCCTGCCAGGCCGCCTCCTCCCCAGTGGCAGGGATGGTCCCACCACACAGGGGGACATAAGTCAGCTGAGACTTTGAGGCCACAGAGTGTTGTCCCACGTGGATCCCTGTGGGGAAGGGATGTAGGAGAGACACACACGGTGCCACCCATGGCCTGGAGGCGGCACCCAGGCTCTAGGATGTGTGAACATGCCCAGGCACCTCCAGCTTGGCCCCATTTCATAAGCCCCCAGCCAGTCAGAGGCCAGGTTGGGCCCAGAGCCCAGCAAACCCAGTCTCCAGCGGCTGCTCCCTCCCTGCCGGCTGGGCAGCCTGAATTCAATCCAGTGTGGTGAGCACACTGCACAGTCACGCAGGTTCAGGGGACATTGAGATGGGAGACACCTCTGCAGAAGTCAGTGACTATGGAAGGGTGGCAGTGGGGTCTATAATGTGCATCCACACGTGTGCCACAGCACAGCCACAGACACGGGAGGCTAGGTGTAAGCTGAATTTCACATCGTTGGTTTTATCTTTGTCACATAGCCTTTCCTGAGGCTCACCCTAGCCTGGTATCTTTCCAGAGGCGTGGCACCCTCAGGACCCTGAGAGGGAGATCAAAACTCTGGGCAGTTGCAGAACCAACTACCTGTGACAAAACTGACCACTCTTGCTGGGACACATGGAGGGCAAGCTGGCACTCTGCCCTCTGGTTGTTACAGCCTGGCCAGCCCCAGTCCAGCTTGTCAGCAATACACCCCCCATGCCCCAGGCAACCAGCAACACCTCCCTGGACCTTGGAGACCTCCAATGGCCCAGCTCTCTGCTGCTCTGGCTCAGCCTTCCCGCGAGCCTGCTGGCTGTGGCCACACTAGCCCTGAGCCCTCTGCTGCTAGTGACCATCCTGCGGAGTCAACGGCTGCGGCAGGACCCCCACTACCTGCTGCTGGCCAATACCCTGCTCTCGGACCTGGCCTACCTTCTCTTCCACACGTTCATCTCCTCCAGCAACCTGAGCAGCTGGGAGCCAGGCCGCATCGCTTGTGGCATTCTCACAGACGCTGTCTTTGCTGCCTGCGTCAGCACCATCCTGTCCCTCACGGCCATGGTGCTGCACACCTACCTGGCAGTGGCTCATCCTCTGCGCTACCTCTCCTTCGTGTCCTGTGGGGCTGTGCGGAAGACAGTGGCCCTCATCTGGCTGGTGGCCTTCATCTTCCCGACGTTTCTCCTCTGGTTCAGCAAGCGGCAGGATGCCCAGCTAGGGAAGCAAGGGGCCTCGTGTATCCTGCCGCTGAGCCTGGGCACGGGGGGCCGGGCCCCTCTGTTCCTCATCACCCACATTTCCATCCTATGCATTCTCTTCCTTTGCACGGCCCTCATTGCCTACTGCTTCCGGAGGATCTACGCAGAGGCCAGGACATCCGGCATCTGCACCAAGGGCTACTCCCGGGCCAGGGGCACCCTGCTCATGCACTCGGTGCTCATCTCCCTCTATGTGAGCGCAGGTGTGATGTTCTCCCTGGACACCATGCTGACCAAGTACCACCACATTGGCACCAAGACCCACGCATGGCTCCTGGCAGCCAACGGCGAGGTGCTCATGATGCTTCCCCGCGCCATGCTCCCCTACCTGTATGCGCTCCGCTACCAGCAGCTGCTGGGGGTGCTCAGGGGCCTCTTCTCAGCCAAGAGGCACAAGACCATCTTCACCATGTCTCAGAGCTGCCAAGTACACAATTGGGCAGGCCGAGGGTAAAAGTTACACATTGAATGTATCAGCATCCAATGATGGCTCACTCCCCAGAACACGAAATATAATTGTGGAACAGGAACTGAAGAGCACCTGAACTGGTGGTTTTCACCATTTCGACAGTTTTTGAGTAGAGAAAGTTCTCTTCTAGTGACGCTGAAATTCTACTTAGAAATGGAAGCAAGTAAGGCCACCCAGCAGGCCTCAGATCTAAGTGGGGTGAAGCTTTGGGCTGCACCTGCCAGTGGCTCCCTCCACACCTTCCTCTGCCGCTGGGGCAGCATAATAAGCACGCAGAGGGCAAACTGCTCCAATGGGACCTGGGAGGTGAGGATGAAGACATTTATAATGATCCACATCGACTTAATGAACAGTAAATATATTTTCTCTTCCTTATTATTTTCTTAATAACATGTTCTTTTATCTAGCTTGCTTTATTGCAAGAATACATTATATAGTATACATAAATGTTAATGGACTGTTTTACAGGATTGATAAGGCTTCTGGTTAATGGCAGGTTATTAGTAGTTAAGATTTTGGGGAAGTCAAAAGTTATATTTGGATTTTTTTAGTATGCAGCCCTTCTAACCCCTCCATTGTTCGAGGGTCAACTGCATGTATAAGTGTGACTGAAATTAAGAAAATTGACCACACGTTATTCTGTGAAGGAAGCCTAAGTACATTTCAAAGAACTGATTTCTAGCCAGACCACATTACCTGAGTTTAGTGAAATTTAAGTTAGAAATAAATCACAAAAAGATAATTTTAAAAATGCTTATAAATTAAAAAACTCACTCCTAAGAAACTCACAGATCGAAGACTAATTAATTAAAAGTGCAAATCAAAAAACATTTAGAATAGAATGATAATAAATTAGATACAATTGAGTTAAGAACTCGGTAAAGGATGCCACAGCCTCGAGAAGCTGGGAGTGGCAAGGAGCTGGATTGTCTCTTCAAGTCTCCAGAAGGAACAAAGTCCGGCCAACACCTTCACTGTCACTCAGTAAGGCCCAGCTGTTACTTCCCATCTCTGGAACTATAAGATAATAAATTTGTGTTGTTTTAAGCCACCAAGGTTTTGGCAATTTGTTACAGCAGCAACAAGAAACTAATACAGTGGCCTTGGTTTGGACTTTCTTCTCTGTTCCCCACAGTGAGTCGCTGCTACCAACAGGTTTCCAGTCAATGGCAGGTTTTTTTCTTTCCTTCCTTCCTTCCTTCCTTCCTTCCTTCCTTCCTTCCTTCCTTCCTTCCTTCCTTCCTTCCTTTCTCTCTTTCTTTCCTTCCTTTCTTTCTTTCTTTCTTTTTTCTTTCTTTCTTTCTCTTTCTCTCTCTCTCTCTCTCTTTCTTTCTCTCTTTCTTTTCTTTCTTTCTTTCCTTTCTTTCTTTTTTTTTTTTATTAACTCATAGCTGTGTACATTAGTGCATTCGTGGGGTACAATGTGCTGGCTGCATATACAATCTGAAATATTTTCATCCAACTGTTTGACATAATGGGATTTTTGCAGATTACCAATGTTTTCATGCAATGGCAGGTTTTCAAGAGCAGACCATTACCCCTGCTGGGTTCTCCCAGACAGAGCGCCCCAGGGCACCAGGTTCATGAGAGGGAACAACAGACTCTACCTCTTGAGGGGGGCAGATCCAAAGTCACACGCAAGAGAGAAGGATACGGGGAAGGGGGATACTAGGGCTATTATAGCAATCTGAAATCACTTTGGAAAACAGTGAAGCTGAAGATGTCTTTACTTCAGCAATTACAATCCAATTTATACTCCCTAGAGCAGCGATTTTCAAGTGGTATGCCATGAGAAGATCTTGGGTGTGCCACAAAAATTTTTAAAGATAGTTAATTAAATTATTTTGAAAAGAAGTTCACAGTAAGTATATTCTTTCTTTCACTCTTTTTTTTTTTTGATCAACATAATCTAAGTGTGCCATGGAAGTTTAACTATAGGTTCAAGTGTGCTATGAAATAAAAAAAAGTTGAAAACCACTGCCCTAGATAAATACACCTTCATGTCTCCCATGTCCACAGAAGCATTATCCACCAAAAATGGGAAACACCCCAAGTGTCCATCAGTGATGGGGGTGGAAATGTGTGGTGGAGACAGCATGGCGAGAGAACACACTGCCACACACATACATGTTGTTGCTGGAAAAGTCAGGTCACAGAGAAATACACACTTTCTAGTTTCATTAATATAAAAGGCAAGGAGGGATATTAAACAACGTGTAGTTTAGTAATATATACATGTTTGGTGCTGTGGATTGAACTGTCCCTTCCACCCCAAAATTCATATATTGAAACCCTAACACTCAACGTGACTGTATTTGCAGACAGAGCCTTTAGGAGGTAATTAAGTAAACAGAGGTCATAAGGGTAGGGTCCTTAATTTGAGAGGACTGGTGGCCTTAGAAGAAAAGAGAAGTGTCTCTTTCCACGTCGTGAGGACACGGTGGTCTGCACGGAGAGGAGAGTCCTCACAGCAGGCGGTGCTGCCAGACCCTGACCTCAGACCCTTGGCTCCAGGGCTGTGAGCAACACATTTCTGCTGTTTCAGCTGCCCAGCCTGTGGTATCTTGGTAAGGCAGGCTAGGCTGACCAACGTAAAAGAGGAAGAGAGAGAGAATGATTAACACAACATTCAGTTAATGGCTATTCCCCATATTTTGCCATATACAATGAACTCCTGTGTATAACGCACATCCACGTTTTTTCCCCAAAACTTGAAGGAAAATGCTCCTGTAGACAGTGGCTGGCTCTCAGACAGGAGACACATCTGAGGGGGACTAACCTTAGCTCCTCCGGTAAACACGCAGATTGCACTGTGACGCCTCTGTGTGCCTCTCCTGGGAGCCCTTCCCTCCTTGCCGTGTCAGGGGCCACGGCTGAGATGGCCACAAACATGGCTAGTGGGGTGGGAGCTTCTCAGGCCCACTTAGTCCATGGACAGCCAGGAGAGTCCCTGGGGCCTGTGCAGGGATCCTGCACCCCTTCCACACGGCTGGGCCTCCGGCCTTGACCCTCACCCTGTACAGCTGTGGGACCCATCACCAACCTGCCACCACCTCCTTCCCTAACGGTGGCACTCAGGGGAGCAATTCCACCAGATCCTGGATCTTCCTGGACTGGAACCCCATGTACCCAGTGGGCCCTGGCACAGGGGATGCCAGCCCTGGGCTGCCCACTGGGCTCCCCTGCTCCTCAGCTGTTCTACTTATTATAATGTACATCCTTATATTTCCCTCAAAAATGTGGGCAAAAAAGTATGCATTATACATGGCAAAATGCAGGACTATGTGGGAGGAAGGAGGATGTGATGGGGAGCTCTGACCGAGGGTTTGTGCATTTCTTAGGCAGGGTGGTAGGTACACAGTTTATTCTATTTGTTCTATTTAGAACTGCATAAAGAATTTACACACATATTGTTTAGAACTGCATAAAGAATTTACACCATAAAGAATTTACACATATTGTTCAATGTACAATATGTTTCAAATGAAGAATTAGTAAATGACTTCCCCTCTTCCCTGGATGCAGTAGAAGGTAAGAGCAGGAGGGAAGGAAGAGCCCTGGGTCCCACAGCTATTTACTAAAGAGCCAGCTGCTGGCTCCTGACCACGTACCCTGCTAGCTTTAGGGACCAGCATCCAGCCGTGTGTTTAGGGGCACTGTGCTTACCTCTCAGCTGCTCAGGAGTGAGCTCAGGCCACTCACAGGAACATTTCTTGCGCGAACATGAATCATAAGTCATCCATCCATGGAAGGAATGGCTTGGATCCTAGTACAAGTCTTCCTGGGCATGTGAGGACTCATGGTCCATGGTAACCATCTGTGGCCACTGGGAGAGCAGAGCTCTAAGCTCCCCTGGTATGTTTTTGATCTAGAGCAGTGGTTCTCAACCTTCCTAATGCAGTGACCCTTTAATACAATTCCTCATGTTGTGATGACCCCCAACCATAAAATTATTTTCATTGCTACTTCATAATTGTAATTGTGCTACTGTTATGAATCATACTGTAAATATCTGATATGCAGGATGTATTTAGGTGACCCCTGTGAAAGGGTCGTTTGACCCCAAAAGGGGTCGTGACACATAGGTTAAAAACTGCTTGTCTAGAGTGACCAGACCCTGCCCTCCCCTCTTTTGCAGCTGGTCCTGCCAGCAGTGGGCGCAAGACTCAGGTGTGGCCAGTGAGAGGCCCCTTGCCCAGACCTGGAATCAGGAGCCAGTGACACCAGCGTGGGGGCAGCTGGGTGATCACTGCAGCATTACCTCCTGGGCAGCAGAGGCCATCTGCACCTGCCTGAGTGGACAGCATTGGGAAGCTCCAACCCTCACTTTCTCTCTAGTGAAACCAGCCAGGATAGGATTCTGGTGCTATGATTAAGAATGTACATTTATACAGAATTTGGTCCCAGGAAGCAGGCTCATTAAAAGTTATGGGTTTAAAAAATAGTAATAGAACTCACAGGAGGCCCTGTTCTGAAGGTTGTACATTATAAATAGGACAATGCTCCCTAGCAATTTATAAATTTAACACAATCACAGTCAATGCTTATAGCAATGTTGCTCTTACAAAGAATTAAATTAACAAGAACAACCAGGAATATTCTGAAAAAGATGAGTCATGAGTAGGCATCAGCCCAACCAGATCCAGAAGGCAACGTGGTACTGACACAGGGACAGTCAGACCCACAGAACAAGAAATAGTTCTAAGACAGATGGTAACAGGTACTGACCCATCGTCTCTCAGCAACAACCCACCTCTGTGTCACAATTTGTGACACTGGGGCTGGGGCTGGGGCTGGGGCTCAGCAAATGCTCCTTGATCAGCTGCATTCCTGACAGGCTCTGCCAAAAAGGTCACTAAAAACAAGTGGAGGGTGACAAGATGCTGAGCCTTCCTGTTTTGCTCCTTATCTTGTCTGTATCAAACGACAGCAGCCCTTCACCCAGGAGGAACAGTTGGCTCCATTTCCCACCCTTCCAGTTCTTCTCATTGAGGCAGCATCTGCCCACAGTGCCCCTCGCTCAGGGGTCAGAGTTCCAGTGACATGAAGCCCTTCTCTGAGCCTCTGGATCCTGGTAACCCCAATCTCCTCACTTTTCTATAGTCCTTGGGGGAAGAGCTGCTTCCTTAAGGCATTATCTCTGTGTCACTCTCTCAAGCCCCCCCCACCTGCTTAAACATGTTCAAATAATCCCCTATGTTCAATTCTTCCTATTAAAATAATTAGTGGGTTTTGTTCTTCTAACTGATATAATTAGAGATACAAGTATGACAGATACATAGAAAGTAAAATCACTGCCCATCTCAGGGAGAAATGACAGATTTCAAGGTCAGACAATTACGTTCACAAACTCATCCTAGAAAAAGTGCTACATACCTCATTACCTAATATCACTATGATCACCAAATGGCCAAAGGGAGCACTTTGAAGGTGACTGTAGTGATATTCGGCAATGAAGTCACTAGCACTTTTTTAGGATGAGTTTGCAAAGTTAATTGTTGACCTTGTATTCAGCCTGTCATCTTAGGGCAGCTTGAAGGCCATCCAGATACAGACAAATTCTAGCTTAATCAAATATTTAAACATAAACATAAAGTCACACAAGGTAGAATTTGTTCTATTCTCACATCATGGAAGGTTTTTATAAATCGAACCCAGAAGTGGGTTACAGGAAATTATCAATGAATTTATCTGCATAAAATTATAGAATTATACAGAAGGGAAAAATACTATAAATAAAAAGATAAATCAAACATTGTGACAAAATATTTGCTACTAATACCCAAAAAGGCTAATATCCTTCAAATATAAAGTCAGTAAGTTTAAGATAAATAACCCAATTAAAAATTGTCAAAGAACATACCCACAGTCCACATATAAGGAAATAGTCACGGCTCGTTAACATGTGAAAAGGTGATCCATCTCACTCATATAAGGGAGATGGAAAATAAAACCACGGTGATATGCCATTTCTCACTTCTTGGTTTGGTAAAAATGTAGCCAATTAATAACACCTTCTGTTGGCAAGAGTAGGATAAACCTGTCTGGAATGCAAAGTAGAAAAGGGAGGTGGTTAATGGCATCTGAAGCCCTGGAACCAGATACAACAGTAGGGTTTGTAGTTTTTGTCTTAATTTTCTTCAGAGATGATGGGTTTCCATTGCCCGTACGGGGCCGTGTGGGTACTTACTGGCCTTGTTTCTTCATCCTCAGGTAGGAAGTGAGGATGGCTGGATAGCTGGATCACACAACACCGGCCGGGTGGTTCCAGGGTGGGCTGCAGAGACACAGTTTACCCAGCCCCCACCACCCTCAGGGCTCCTGGCCCCCTGCTAGTCCTCAGCCACAGAACAGCGGGTGGACATCAGGCAGTTCTGTGAGGGACCGGGGACCCATCTACACAAAGCCTGCACAACCTGGCAATATGGAGGTGTTAATGCTCTTTGGGCATTGACCTTAAGTCAGCAGACCAGTTCTCCCTGATGCAGTTGGGAGATGCAGTTGTTCATGGATCTTTCAGGAAATGGTTACGGAGGCCCAGAGTAAGCCATGCACTCCCTCCACACAGGGGCAGGCCAGTGCCCTCCCCTTCACTCCACTCTCCTCACCCTTTGTTCCTGCTTTCCTGGGATCAAATTCTTCAAAACACATATATTTCATCTTGGGCTCTCCTTTCTTAGGACCTGTAGGTAGCCATGGGGGAAAGAGGAAAACACCATTGACCAGAGAGTCCAAGTGTGCAACTTGTTTGACCTCAGGAACAGAAAACATCTGAGGACAAAGTGAAACTAATCTCTGGAAAGGTGACTGCACACACAGATAACAACTTCTGTGTGTAGTAAGTTGTCTGTGCAAGGCGACACTCCAGGAGAAAGGACACGCCACATGCCCCCAGCTCCAACTCCAGTTCCATCCTATCCCACGTCTTTCTTCACGCTGTCTCTCAACCCCAGCCTCTCAAGCTCTTCCCACACTCCCTCCAGGACATTCCCCTGAGGCCTGCGGCCAGCCCCTGGCCTGGAGCCCACGGGCAAACAAGGAACACTGCTCGCTCTGCCCCTTCATAGATAAGCCTGACTCCTTGGAAGGGCACTATGCCCCTACCCTGGGAGCTACCTCAGCACAGGGATCACCTGGCCCATCCCTTCATCCTGAGGCCCAACTCCTGAGCATGTCCCCTCCAGGGGCCCAGCTGGGACCCCGCAGGGAGCAAAGTCCAAAAGTTCAGGCCTGACAGGCAGGAGACCAGGCCACAGGAAGCAATCCCACAGGTGGGACGACCTGCACACAACACCACCTGTCAACCTCTCAGCACGGGACAGGAGTTCCCATCTGCTTGGTGGCAGGGACCCAGGACTTTTTTCCAGAAAAAGGTCCTTTCTTGGCAGGCACAGGGAAGGGAGAAAGGGTACCACCCTTGGCTTGCTCCAGGGGCAACCTGACAACCACCCAGAACCATGCTGTCACCAGCGACCTGTAGGCAGCAGCTGGTTGGTGAACTGACCAAACACAGGGGAGAGATAAGAGGAGAGATAAGAGGTGTCTGGGATTATCTGAGAGGTGCTGAAGCTGGCAGGGGTCAGAGGACACTTTAAACAGTTACCTGCTCTTATAGATTTGAGAGGAACAGAGCATTTGCTGGAGGAGCTACAACGCTCATGTTCTTCCTTTCTGCCCTCTCACCTCCGACGCACAGGGGCCTCGGACTGTCCAACTGCTTTTCACAGGCTGGACCCTGATGCCTAGAGTCAGCCTCCTGCCTTTCAGCTGGGCTCGGTCCTCACCTCTAGATGGAGGAAGAAGAGCCTTGCTGGGTGGCTGTGGGGCCCCTGCTGTCTGTTTTCCTGGCCTGAGGAGGTTCATACATTCCTGGACGGTCACATAAAGACCGGGTAGGTGATGCCAGGTGGGGACTGAGGACAAGCCCAGACCCCTTGACCTCTGAGGCCTTGACCCCAGCCCTTGCCTGTGGGGCAGCAGGATGTGCTGGGGGTCAGATGTGCATTATCAACCTCTCTGGGTGGACCCCTCTGTGCTCACAGGGAACAGAGATAGGGAAAGGCAGGAAGCTCTCCCAGGGCAAGGAAGAGACACACTCTTAATTAAAGTAGCAGGTCGAATGCTTACATTTACTTCTGCGTGCTTCAAAAGGTTATGAACCCATAAGGAAAAAAGAGAATGAGCGAGACAGGGAGAGAAGACAACAGAGGAGATGTCACAGCAAGCTGATGGCAGAGGGCTGGCTCAGCAGACCGAACTCCTAAGCAAGGCTGGGTGCAGGGCCACAGGTTTCCCTGAGGGGAGGGCAGGCCTAGTGACAGAGAGGGCTGCTCAGAAGGGCATCTGCCCACTGCCCTACCAGGCTGCCAGGAACCAGAGGGCCTGAGGGCTTTTCTCCAGAGAGAATGTATATGCGCAAACACTGGGAACTGGCCTACCCTCAGTGAGCAGCCACCCCACTTCTGGTGCCTCACCTAAAAAATTATAGGCTGGGCACAAGGGCTTCCTCCTGTAATCCTAGCACTCTGGGAGGCCAAGGTGGGTAGATTGCTTGAGCTCAGGAGTTTGAGACTGGCCTGAGCAAGAGCAAGATCTCATCTCTACCAAAAATAGAAAATAATTAGGCAAGCGTCGTGGCAGGAGCCTGTAATCCCAGCTTCTTGGGAGGCTGAGGCAAGAGGACCTCTTAAGCCCAAAAGTTTGAGGTTGCTGAGAGCTATAATGTCATAGCACTCTACC
This sequence comes from Arctocebus calabarensis, assembly GCA_963573935.1. Classification (NCBI taxonomy): domain Eukaryota; kingdom Metazoa; phylum Chordata; class Mammalia; order Primates; family Lorisidae; genus Arctocebus; species Arctocebus calabarensis. The sequence continues at coordinate 6,748 of CAUYON010155194.1, read as the reverse complement.
CAGTTCAACACAGTGAGACTCCATTAGAAAAAAAAAATACAGAAATAAAAAATTATGACATGAGAAATTAAAAGTTCAAATAGGATAGGAAGATAAATTTGAGAAAATAATAAAATTAAGGGATCGGGCAGTGCCTGTGGCTCAAGGAGTAGGGCACCAGCCCATATGCCAGAGGTGGCAGGTTCAAATCCAGCCCCGGCCAAAAACTACAAAAAAAAAAAAAAATTAAGAGATCAATTAGTAAGTCCAACTATAAACACAACAAGTTCCACAAGGAGAGAAAAGAACTATTATTACAGTTCAAGAAAATTTTAGTAGTCAGATTTAAAAAAGCCACTGAGTGTTCAATAAATTAAATGAAAACAAAGCCCATAGAATTATTTTATAACATTTCAGAACAACAGGAATAATGCTAAAAGCTTCCAGAAAGAAATAAAGTCAAATAAGGATTTGCAAATCAAATGAACAGGAGCCATGCCCTAAGAGAAGATTATTCCCAATCATTCAAATCTAAGAGCAGAATAGAATTATCTTATACATTCAAGGTCTCTAAAAATTTACCTAAGAAAGCTGCTAGAATGCAGTGAATTAATCAAGAAAGAGAAAAATGATCCAACACAGAAGAGAAACCAAGGGAATCCCTCCAGATGATGATAATGAGAAATCCTAGGACTAGAGTGGCCAGCCGGCCTGAGGGAAAGTCAGGCCCATGGCAGTAGAACAGGGCATACTGGGGCAGGAGGTGATATCCAAAAAGAAAAAGGGACAGAAATCATTAGATTAGGAGTACATTCCTTGTGGTCAAGAAACTATACAGACAGTTTGCTTATGTATTCTTCGAAGAGTTTTAGTGACAGGTACCTAGACAATTAAACAACCAAAAAGAGAAGCAATGATTAACTCCAGTGTAGAGTTAGAAGACCACCCTACATAAGCCACACAAAGGCAAGCCTTTAATGGGTAAAAATGGCTTCTGCTAATACAGAAGCAAGAGAGCTGGGCTACCCCTGAGCATACACAGAGACTGGTTGTCCAGAGGTAAAAGTCCATAAAAATAGTGACTCTGAAAGTATGCTTCCGTTAAGCCCAGGAGGTTAGGGGCTGTCAACCCCACCCCTGGTGATATGGATCAGAGGGTGACTTATGTCTACACATAATGTCCTGGGGCCTAAAGAACTCTGCTCTGTAGAGAAACAAAGTCATAAATCCATTTTGGGTTAACTAAGTGTGTGCTTGAGGGGTTCCAATTCCTCAGTTCCCCTTCAGCTCTCTGTGATCTTTATTTAGATGCTTTGTTCAAAAGCTGATGCATGTCTGAGAAGAATGTAAAAACAGAAAGTAATGTGTTGATTTGTAGACTGAAAGTTTTTCCACAATTTAAGTCAGAAGTAGTTAGGTAATGGTAAAAGGCTATAGATCATAGACTAAGTGTGTACGTGACCACCAGTGTATATAAGGTGGCCCCAAATAAAGATGATTTGCTACACGCCATCTGCAGAGTGTGTAGTCTGTTCCTTGCATACTCTAATAATTACAGGTGCAAGTTCTACACCTGGGGCAAAGCCGTTGTTCCTCGAGTCTCCGTCCCACAACACTCCAGGAAAAATGAAAAGTTATACAAGGAAGGAAACATGACCATGGTTTACTGCTGAGCTCATCAGTGAATAATAATTCCATAGCCAAATGTGAAGGCAGCATTGATTTAACAAAATGAAAGTGATAAAGAGACCCCGTTCCTCATACCCAAAGACATTTGCTGGAGTGAGGAAGGATTTACCTTGTGTCCACACTTACTGATTCTTCTTCCTTATGAACTCAATGTAGTGTGGGTAAATTGCTCACCAGGGGTGGAGAGCTCAGTCTGGCTCTGTTAAAATCACCTGCAGTTAGGGCCAGGCACAGTGGCTCACAGCTGTAATCCTAGCACTCTGGGAGGCCAAGGCAAGTGCGTTGCTTGAGCTCATGAGTTCGAGACCAGTGAGCAATGGCAAGACACTGTCTCTAAAAAACAGCTGAGTATTATGGCAGGCACCTGTAGTCCAAACTACTTGGCAAGCTGAGGCAAGAGGATCACTTGAGCCCAAGAATTTGAGGTTGCTGTGAGCTGTACCGAACTCCTCAGCAAGGCTGGGTGGTGCACAGCCACAGGTTTCCCTGAGGGCACAGCACTCTACTAAGGGCAACAAAGTAAGACTCTGTCTCAAAAAAAAAAGAAAGAAAGAAAAGTCACCTGCAGATACAGTTATAAATCTGACCAATGACCCAGGTGTAAGTGGCCAGAATCTGAGTTCTACAGGCACAAAGAAGGTTGTCTGTGGATCCTTATGAATAGCCTGCTCAATTCTTAGGGAGTAGTGCAGTGGAAATACAGAGCATGCCGAAATAAATGTATACACATTTTAAGAAAGGAAAAAAGTGCATTAAATCTATAATACTCAAGTCACATTTGATTTTTGCCATTACAAGAGGTGCTCAACATAACTTGTATTCACTTCTTGTTATTGGTAGATACCCTCCGTACGTAAGTTTGGGGTATAAAGGTAGAAGATTTGGGTTCTGGCTTCTCAGCTCAGCTAAAAATCTGTATTACTTTGGGTAAATCATTCAACTCTGAGCCTCAGTTTCCATATCTCTCAAGTGAAGATGATGATATTAGATTGTGTATCTCGTAAGATTTTTGTGAAAGCAATTAACTGTAACACTAGGTGACACTTACGAAGCACTTACTACATGCCAGAGTTCATGTACCTAAATCATCTCATTTAGTTCCCAGGATGCCAGATTTCATGTCTCTAAATGACCTCATTTAGTTCTCACCATGACCCTGTAAATGAGATGCTGGTGTTCTCCTGTCCCACACACGAAGGAAACGGAAGCAACTGTGAAGCACTCTCCCGGATTCCTCCTTCAAACCTCAGCCAGAAAGGCCTATCCAACAGCACACATCTCCTGTTCAAAACCCTTTGAAAAACCTCCAAATCCAAAATGCCAGAATGTTTCCCGCTTCTCTAAGGAAGCATACAAAAGTAACCAGAAAAGAGAGGTACAGACACTAAGCTGCTACCTTTGATAAGTTGAAGGAACATCTAAAATTCCAAACCGCGAAACAGAAAGGAGGACTGTCAGTGTGGGCCTACAATCTAGAGGTAGAAGGACTTGTACGATGGGCCTGGCAGCTTTGCAGTGTGGAGACGGCCACCAGGACACATTCTTCTAGGCGAAGGCACATCTTGAATGGCAAAGCTGACCAGGCCTGTTAGCGCCAACAGAAACTGGCAGCACAGGATGGTGGTGGGGCTCACTGAGTTTCGTGTGAACAGGAGGAGTGATGGGCTCTGCTGGTCTGTGGAACAGGTGCATTTGTCAGGAAAGCTGCGGGTGGAGGGCAGGCAGGACAGGTCCTGTGCCGCTTGCTGCCTTTGTGTGCAGGTCTGAGCTGAGGGGAAACACACACACACAAAAGTGAAGTGACCCACTTACATTGAGGTGGAGCCCCCAGCAAGCCTGGAGGACAGGCCTGCTGCCAATAGCTGTTCCTGGAAGAACTCAGTCAAAGGACACTGGCAAAGGAGTCGTGCAAAGTCATCTCTACAAACCAGGTGAGAGAAGAGGACAAACACGCACCGCAGAAAGATGCCAAGTCTGCATAGTAATGCTTACGCTAATTATCTCGGCTTAGCCATTCCATGATGTATGTAAACAATAAGTAAATAAAATGTTATTTTTAGGACTGCCAAGCATAAATAAGTTACAAATCATCTGGAAACTAACCCAAACTTTATACCACACTGATTTCAGAATCAAAGGAATGAATTCAAAGGTGAGTCTGTAGCCAAGGTATATTTCCTTAGGTCAGGGGTGTAGTCACTGGACCTGACAATTGCCCCTTCCAACTCGCCAAAGGACTCAGTGGCCTTGGAGGACAACCTACAATCATGGACCTCTGGGGCCCTTTCTTCACATCTCCAGGGAAGTTCTGATCGATTTCTCCATACTCTGTCCACACTGTCCAAGAAAATTAGTACAAGCTACAAGGCAGGTGTAAAGGAATCTTGAGCCCTGAGTGCCAGGAGCCCAGAAGGCGGGGCTGGGATAAGGGAAGGGGCGCCAGTGGTCTGGCTCATCCCCTGCACAGTATTCTACATCCTTCCCACCCCATGTGCAGGCCACAATCAGTTGCAGCAGCATGAAAAATAAAAGAGAAAGACTAGGAGGACAAATACGTAGCAGAAGGGATCTTGTACCAGAAAAATATGGCCCTGGGTCAGAGGCAAACTATGATCAAACCTTTCAATGTCAACTAAAAACAAGCAAAAGCAGAAACAACCAAAGAGTATTAAGTGAAATAATAATTTCCGCAAAACAATAGTAAAAACAAAAAAGCATGAGCTCATGGGAATTATAGGAAAATAACAAAAGGAGGAGTATGAACTAGCATGGCTTGCGGGGAAAAAAACAGAAGAATTAAATAATCATAAAAACAAATGTAATAGGAGGCCGCACGGAGAGAATCTACTTGGCCCTTCCTGATAAGGAAGAAAAAGGAGGGTGGGGGCAGAAGGGGCAAGAGCAAACTACAGGGGCAGGAGAACACCTATGCATCTAGATAAATCATATTTGAATGAAAAAAAAATTTTTTTTTTTTGAGACAGAGCCTCAAGCTGTAACCCTGGATAGAGTGCTATGACATCACAGCTCACAGCAACCTCCAATTCCTGGGCTCAAGCGAGTCTCTTGCCTCCGCCTCCCAAGTAGCTGGGACCACAGGTGCCCGCCACAACGCCCCGGCCATTTTTTGGTTGCAGCCATCATTGTTGTTTGGCAGGCCCGGGCTGGATTTGAACCCGCCAGCTCAGGTGTATGTGGCTGGCGCCTTAGCTCATTGAGCCACAGGCGCTGAGCCACGCCAGTAGTTTTAAATAGATTCTCTTCATTCTGATCAATGTAGGATGAGCTACCACATTAATATGTATTGATGATATCTTTGAGTCTACCTTTTAGAGTTAACAAGCTAGCTGCAAGGCTACTGAGAAACTGCATCACTGATGCTGAAAAGCACATTTTGAATAGCTATATTTGGGTCATGATGAAGAATTATGAATATCTTCTCTAAAATCTATGTTGAAGTCTCACAGCCAGTTTCTTATATAGACTTTCTATTTTCTTCTCTATGCTAGACATTTGCTTTCCTTTTATGAAGCCAAAGCAATCACCCCCAAACTGAGCACATTAATCGTCTTTAGCTTGTGTTCTTTCTGGCCTTATGATGATACTAGGACAGCTGGTACAGTTATTGTTATCTATTTCAGAGCCTCTGTTTTTTTTATTTTTATTTTTTGAGACAAGAGTCTCATCTTCTTGCCCCTGGTCTAGTGCTATGGCATCATAGTTCATAGCAACCTCAAACTCTTGGGCTCAAGTTTTCCTCTTGCCTCAGCCTCCTGAGCAGCTGGGACCACAGATACTCGCCACAATACCCAGCTAGCTTTTCTACTTTTAGTAGTGATGGGGTCTTACTTTTGCTCAGGGTGGTCTCAAACTCCTGAGTTCAAAGGATCCACCTGTCTCGGCCCCCCAGAGTGCTGGGATTACAGGCGTGAGCCACTGCACTTGCCTATTTCAGAGATTCTAGAAGGCGTTAAGTCAGCTTTCTTACTTGCTTTGTTTAGCCTTTGCTTGAAACCTCAGGCCTGTGCAAACTTTGTCAGTACATATGGATTCTGTCAGAATAATAATTTAGCCCAATGACCACGCTGTAGGGGGATTTTTCGCAGTAGGGGGATTTTTATATGAGAAGCACTGGCCTCTATCTCAAGCCTAACAAATGTACCTTTTAGGTAGTATAACCATCCTTTTGGGGTGAAGATATAATATTGTACCCTTCCTACAGAAAAAAATCCAAACTAGAATCAATTATAAGGAGTTTTCTGTCATCTAAATATTATATGTCATCTCTGCTTTTGGCCTGGAAATTTGGATTTTTGAAAAAAATCCTTACAGAGTTCATATAAAGAATATGAACTTTATATGTGAATATAAAACAGTTTCAATAAATATCATGGAAAATGAAACATCATTTCCAAGTAAAGTAAAGCAACGAATCATATCATTCATGACAAACAAAACACAAACATTTGTTTTAACACTAACTTCTATGAAGTAAAGCAAAAGCAAAGTCAACTCTAGATAACAATTTATAACTGATCTAACGTGTCTCAAAACAGCAAATCTTACTCTAAAACATGAAAATGAATGAGGTGTTTGCTGTTTGGGAGATGAGGACGAACACTTTGGGTTCCAGGATGTATCTGGCGTATCACAGCAAGTGCAGGCAGGAACACATGTGCCTTTCCCACCCAGCAGCCAGCCTGGTCACCATCCACACAAAGCCATCTCTCCTTTCTTCCCACCCACCCTCCACAATTCCCATTCTGCCTTTTATTTATTTATTTATTTTTGAGACAGAGCCTCAAGCTGTCACCCTGGATAGAGTGCTGTGGCATCACAGCTCACAGCAACCTCCCATTCCTGGGCTCACGCGCGTGTCTTGCCTCCGCCTCCCAAGTAGCTGGGACTACAGGCACCTGCCACAACGCCCGGCCATTTTTTGGTTGCAGCCGTCATTGTTGTTTGGCGGGCCCAGGCTGGATTCAAACCTGCCAGCTCAGGTGTACGTGGCTGGCGCCTTAGCTGCTTGAGCCACAGGCGCTAAGTCCCCATTCTGCCTTTTATTCTTACATGCGTTTTT
>CAUYON010155190.1:0-13984 GCA_963573935.1 Arctocebus calabarensis | reverse complement strand
AAAGAGGGAGGAGGGGCAGCACCTATGGCTCAGTGAGTAGGGTGCTGGTCCCAAATACTGAAGGTGGTGGGTTCAAACCCAGCCCTGGCCAAACTGCAACAAAAAAATAGTTGTGGCGGGCGCCTATAGTCCCAGCTACTCCGGATGCTGAGGCAAGAGAATCACCTAAGCCCAAGACCTGGAGGTTGCTGTGATGCCACAGCACTCTACCAAGGGTGACAAAGTGAGACTCTGTCTCTAAAATAAATAAATAAATAAAATAAAATAAAAAGAAAGATGGAGGAGAAAAGAAGTTAGGCCTGGTGAATGGAGGATAGTAGTGTCATTTGCTGAGCTATTCATTAAAAAGTTAGGTCTGAAATGCCTGCAAAGAGCATTTTTTAAACTGCATTTTGTCAGATATTACCAGATGCTCCATACACACCTAAACACATGGAAATTTTGAAATATTTTGCTTCTTAATTTTTTAGTATAAGACAAATATTAAATATATTTCTTTAGTTGTTATTATGTTACTTAATTCCAAGACTCCTGTTTAGTGCTCTACCTAGCAAAACTGGCGTTTAAGAAATTTCATGACAAAGCACTGTCAGATATGTGCATTGATGCACACATGGAACTTACCAAGAGTTGCATCACACTGATACATGGGGAAAAGATGGGAATTTCCATGTTTGTGATATTATTCTATTTTTTATTAAAAATATTATGCCTTGGCTCGGTGCCTGTGACTCAACAGGCTAAGGCACCAGCCACGTACACCTGACCTGGCGGGTTCGAATCCAGCACCAGCCCGCCAAACAACAATGACGGCCGCAACCAAAAAATGGCAGGGAGTTGTGGCGGATGCCTGTAGTCCCAGCTACTTGGGAGGCAGAGGCAGGAGACTTGCTTGAGCCCAGGAGTTGGAGGTTGCTGTGAGCTGTGATGCTACAGCTCTCTATCTGGGGTGACAGCTTGAGGCTCTGTCTCAAAAATATATATATATATATATTATGCCTTGCCAACTTCCCTCCATGAGTATGTGACTGAGGAAGATTTTTAATCATAAAGCATCATCTCTGCTTCTTTCCTATCACCTTCACAGGTCTACCCTGTACATCAGTCCATAAGGTTAACCCTAAGTCCTCCCATATTTGCACTCTCCACTTTCCTCCTAGGAAACCTCATCCTCACCTTGGGTTTCCATCCATTTAGTCTATACCTCCCATCTGAGCTCCAGACCTATTTCCCCTCAGTTCCTCACTCTTACCGTAACTCTTCTAGAATTTCTCAAAAGGACCTAAAATTCAGCACATCCATACCAACTCATGGTCCTTTCTACCCCAAATTTGCTCTTCCTCCAGCCAGAACATCTATCTAGCTACATGACCAAAAATATGGAAACATTCCTAAATGGTCTTTTTAACCACGTTCCTGTATTTAATGCAAATTTAGTCCTTTTGATTTTATTTCCTATCTCAAGAATCTGTCCTTCCCCGATTCTGCCACCATCTTTATCCCAGCAACTAACCTGTCTCTCACAATGCAAAATAACTCATAGACTGGCTTCCCCCCATCCACGTGGTCTGAGCTCTCTCAGTCTATCATCTACTTTGTAGTCAGAGTGATCTTTTCAAATTGCAAATCTGATCACTGTTTTTCTGACTAGTTTTTACAAAACAAAAACCCTCTAGCCAAGGTGAGAAGCTCTTTGATTATACTCATCTTACTTTGCCTGGACTGCACCCCAACCTGAGTCAGAATCTTCTGAGTGGGGTCCCAACCACCATATTTCTAAAACATTCTGTAAGTGATTCTAATGGTAGTCAGGAGTGAGAAGCCTGGACTAGTCAAAGTATCATGAGAGACAAAGTTAGAGAGACTTGCATTCCTTTCTCCCAGCACTCTTCTCACTTTGTCAGTGTACATACTTCAGTAGGAATGGTTGGTTAATACCTGTCTTGTCCAGGACTAGATGGAAGGTGTATCAATATTTTGCTCACTTTTGTACGTGGCATATCTTCACCACTCAACCCAATGCACGGCACTCAGTATGTCGTATATAAAAGGAGGGGTATCACTATAGTCAAGAGAGGAGAATTTTACAGAGGCTGTTGTCAATGCCTAATAAGGACTGAAAAATGTCCCCACGGCACTACTTATACTGCACAGGGATCTAGCTCACCTAGAGAGCCAGGTTCAGAGTTAAGTAACCCAACTGAAAATCATGGTGCAGCCTCTTATTGAACCTTCCTGACACACAATTTCTTCTCCTAAAAGTGAAGCTAATAACCTAACATTGCAGTATTCAGGAATTAGCAATAACATAAGATTAGTGCCCAGTGTATTAAACACCTTTTCTTACAGATGCTTTGACACCGGGGCCTTACTGACACTGGAGGGGACCAGTCAATTCATACAGACAGTAAACAGTCCATCTGGGAGTGTGCAGTTCATACAAACTCCTCCCTCCACTTCCTCTACCGGGGTCTCACACTCAGGGCTACCATTCCCCTCCCCCAACCACCTCCAGGACAGGCATCAAACAACGAGGGACAACAAATATGCCCCAAAGCCCACTGAAATTATTCAAACTAACCAATGCTAAGCCTAATTACCCTGCCTTTCCCTTCCCATGGAAACCACAATAAAGGCTCCTGACCATTTTCCCTCATTCCCTGTGTCTTCTGACCAACTTTGGTGCTTCCCTGTGTGGATCAGCATGGCCAGGCATGTTCCCTTCACGTAGGAACTGTGAGTAACATATCTTTTCAACAGCAATCATCTCCTGATCTGTCTTCCTCACTATGACTAAATAATAAAATCTACAGTTTCAATCACCTGGCTTATAGCAGACATGGGGCAAGGAAAGGGCAAAGTCTACATCACAAGGCACAGGTTGTGGAATAGGCTTTATAGGGGAAACTTACCAGTCAGAGGTCAGTAAAGAAAGCACAGTCCCTTGATTATCCCATCATCACATAGAAGGGAAGTCTGCCAAGGAGTGCTCTTATTTCAGGAGAGAACTCATGGTGCAAATGTGAGCTATAGCCTATACCAGGTATAAGTGAGGAGTATAAGCTTACAGCTTTGAACCAGGACTCTAGATTTGGGTATCAGTTGTTTAGAGCTAAGGAACTAGCGCCCAGCATAGGGGAGGAAGGAATAGGGAGATGTGAGGAAGTGGGAAACCCTGAATTTCAGTATGGTCCTCCCTCTAGGAAAAGGTGATTTCTCTGCTTTTAAAAAGCTAGTTCTTGGACCAACCAACTCAGAGGGAACCTCCAGGGCACTTCTGGACAATCCTGTTTGCTGCAACACCACTGTTACTATAATGTACCTGTATTATTAACAGGTATTATAATGTATCTGTTTGCTGAACTGTAAGAGAAAACACCAAGTGAATCTTTATTAGAGTCAAGCACCCATCTACCTCTTTTAAATATCTTAACTCATTTTATCATTAAAACATTTGAGGGTGTAGTTCAATTGCTTAAGAAACAGAGAAGTTATGTAATTTATCGAGATCATATGGCTTCCAAGTGATGTGGTCTGGACTGCGTTGAAACCAAATAATCTGACTCCAGCCAGGGTCCTTACTCTCGGATGCCTACTCTGCTGAAACGCCTTTTCGCATTTGCACGTCCCACCAAATTAAAGTGCCCTCTAGAAGAGGGCACGCGTTTTTCACACATTTATTTAATAATATTGACTGCCCATTTGTGCACAGGTATTGTGCTAGGCGCTGAGACACGAGCTACAAACGAGGCAGAGTCCTTGCCATTACAGAATTTACAAATAGTAGGGAGAGGCAGACGTTAAACTGAAAGCACACATAATTATCTAATTTAATTGTGATTAAAAATACTACAAAGGAGAAAGTAGAAAGTGCTTTGACAGTGACCGGGGGAGGCAAGACCGACAGCTAACACCTGACCCAGGAGAGCGCTTCGGCCCAGTGAGGAGCAGCAGGAAGGCCCGTCAATGCACGTGTGACTCCTCACTCCCAGCCCGTGGCCCTGCACGCTGACGGCGCTGGATAAGTCCCTGAGGAGTCCCGGGAGCCCCTGGCGGGTGGAGAAGCCGGCTAGCTCGCAAACGGATGCAAGGACTGCCCCGGACCCGCAGGCTGACACTGCCGAGGAGGGGCGGGACCCTGGTACAGCCGAGGCTCTGCCCGTGGCCCAGGGCAGATCAAGCCGGCCCAGGTAAGGCGTTGGGGAGGGCTGAGGACCGACAGGAAAGCCCCTGGGGCCGCGCTGCCGGACCCCCTCAGCCCTCGCTCTACCCACCGCGGGCGCCGACCCCCGACGGGGAGCGGGGCAGCCTCCTCGGGCGGCGCGCCCCTCCAGGAGTGCGGAGGACTGCGGCTGGGTGGCAGCGGCGCGGGCCGGACCTGGAGTCCAGACCGTCTGCCAGTGGTTCTCAACCTTCCTAATGCCCCGGCCCTTTAATACAGTGCCTGAGGGTCGCGACCCACAGGTTGAGAACCCATGGTGGGGTGGGGGAGACTACATGTATAAAGCTGTATGCTTCAAGTATGTTTCAATATATAAGAATATACGGATATATTTAAATATATGCGCTTTTCTCCTTTTAGTCGAAGCTGGTATAGCATCAAGAAAATAAAAATAACCGGCCAGGGCTCAGGCCTGTAGTTCGAGGCAGGAGGATTGCTTGACCTCAGCAGTTCGAGACCAGCCTAAGCAAGAGTGAGACCTCGTCTCTAAAGAAAATACCATGCGTTGTGATGGGCGCCTGTAGTCCCAGCTAATAGGGAGGCTGAGACAAGAGGATCACTTTAGCCCAGAAGATTAAGGTTGCTGTGAGCTATGATGATGCCATGGCACTCTACCCAGGGCGACGGAGTAAATAAGACTCCAGTTCAATCAATCAATTAAAACCTTTGGAGATGAAGAGGGCCAGATCACACTCAAGTCAAATGCGATTACAATAACAGTTCTAGGAGCTATGGGAGGTGTGGTAGGAACTGGTGAGCTCGCTAGGAGGTGTCGGAGGGTGGAGCAGGCTGTAAAAATTTCCTCATGGGTAGTGCTACTGGAGCTGAGCCTTGCTGAATGGCTAGAACCTTGACAGAGAGAGAGAGGAGGACAACAGGTTGCCCGGCTAGGCATGATTCATCCTAGCACCATGGTTGGCCTTCCCCTAGCCTGAAGCTGAAATTAGTTGGGTTGTGGGGAGAGAGTCCAGTATCACGTTCAGATGTTAGTAATGCATTTAGTAATTAGTGCAGGCCATTTAGCTGTGACATGGCCAGAACTCTGCCATCTGACAGTACTATGTAGAGTGGATTAAAGAGCAGAAGAGATGAAAGAAGAACAGGTGATTAGACATGAATTTCGTGCAACTTGATAATGTATGAAAATATGATGGAATAAAGCAACAAATATTGTTCCTGCTCCCAGTCTTTCTTGTGGAACTTCAATAAAATGTTATTTTACGTCCTCACTGTATCCTTGTATCTCTTAACATGCTCTTTTCATTTTTGTTAGATTACTAACTTTTCAGTAATAATTTACTTTTTTTTTTTCTTAAGTCAGAATCTTATTATGTTGCCCTCAGAGTGTCATGGCATCACAGCCCACAGCAACCTCAAACTCTTGGAATCAAGCAATTCTCTTGCCTCAGCCTCCCAAGTAGCTGGAATACAATGCCATCACAACACCCAGCAATTTTTCTGTTGCAGTTGTCATTGTTGCTTATCTGGCCGGGGCTGGGTTGGAACCTGCCAGCCTCAGGTATGGGCACTGAGCCACAGTTTTTGTTTTTTTGTTTTTGAGATGGAGTCTTACTTTGTTGACCTCAGTAGAGTGCTATGGCATCATAGCTCACAGCAACCTCAAACTCTTGGGCTCAAGTGATCCTCCTGCCTCAGCCTCCCAAGTAGCTGGGACTATAGGCTCCCGCCACAATACCCAGCTATTTTTTTTTTAGAGACTGATGTCTCTCTTGCTCAGGCTGGTCTCCAATTTCTGAGCTTAAGCAATCCACTCACCTTGACCTCCCAGAGTGCTAGGATTACAGGCTTGAGCCACCACTCCAGGCCAGTAATAGTTTACTTTTAAAATATTCCTCTAATTTCACAATTTCTGTACCTGAATTTTTTAATTCAGAATTTCTCTTTAGCTCATGTGCATACCTATGTCATTTAAAAAAGATTTTTATGGTAAAATATACATAACAAAGTTTGCCATTTAACCAATTTTAAGTGTACACTTCAGTGCATTAAGTACATTCACATTATTGTACAACCATCACTACCATCCCATCTCTAGAACGTTTTCATCTTCCCAAACTGAAACTCAATTATGATTAAACAATAATCCCATTTCTCTCTCCCTGCCAGCCCCTGGAAAGTAACATTCTACTTTCTGACTATAAATTTTATTACACTAAGTACTTCATGGAATTGAAATCATACCAAAATTTTTGCCTTTTTGTGAGTGGCTTATTTTATTCAACATAATGTCCTCATGGGTCATCCCTGCTGTAGTATATGTCAGAATTTTCTTTCTTTTAAGAGCTGGATAACATTATATTGCATGTATATACATTTTATTTATCCATTCATCTTTCACTTGAGTGGCATTCATCTTTGGATTATTGTGAATAATGCTGTCATGAATATTACTGTACCTTTGATCTATATTTTTAAATTAATTTTGGTACATGGTATAAGGTAAGAGTCCAACCTCATTCCTTTGCATGTGGATATCCAGTTTTCCCACCATTGTTTGTCGAATAGGCTGCCCTTTTCCCCATTGAATTAACACCCTACCCAAAAATCAATGAACCACATATGTGAGGATGTATTTCTAAACTCACTATTCTGTTTCATTGGTTTATATTTGTCTTATGCCAGTACCACACTGTTTGATTACTGTAGCTTAGCAGTATTATTTATTTTTTTATTTGTATATATTCATGAGGTAACAAGTGCAAGTTTGCTACATTGACACACAAGGTCTGACAATTAAATTCATGAATGTGTCACCTTGCATTTACCTTGGCAGCACTATACAATCAACTTGGAGGCTTCATAACCTTGGTATGTCAGTATCTTCACAACTGTGTTCATGTCAACATGTGGTGGTGTCTTAATGAATGGTGTTCATTATTGTGTGTTTTTGTATGCTGTCAAGAGAATATCAGAGTTTGAACTAGAACAGTGAACAAACATTAAATTTCTTGTTAAACTTGGCAGGAGTAGAAGTGAAATCAGAGACATGTTAGTCCAGGTTTAGTTTGTGGGGATAATGCCGTGAAGAAAATGGTAGTGTACAAATGGAGTAAATGTTTTTCTAAGGGGAGAGAAAGCATCACTGATGAAAAGAGGTCAGGCCAGCCAGTAATGAGCAGAACTGACAAAAACATTGCAAAAAACATTGAATTTAAATACACACATATAAAAAAAGAACTTTACCCCAAATCTTTAATATGGGTTCAAAAAATTACCTCAATTAACAACTGTGGAATATGTATACCATGGAATACTATTCAGCCATAAAAGATGGTGACTGTACATCTTTTGTATTAACCTGGATGGAGTTGAAACACATTCTTCTTAGTAAAGTATCATAAGAATGGGAAACCAAATATCCAGTGTATTCAATACTAATATGAAGACAGTACACAATCTAATACTTGCCCACACAATAGAAAAACATAATTCAAGTTGGGGAGAGAGGAAATGAGAGAGAAGGGAAGCGGATTAGTGTGCGTTCATTTAATGGGCGCAACGTAAAGGTATAGGGCACACCTCTTGGGTGCAGGACACGACTACAAGAGGGACTCTGCCTAACAAATGCAAATATGGTAACCTATTGTTTGTACCCTCACATTAATCTGAAGTTAAAAAAGATAATTAACTCAAGATGGATCATAAACCAAAATGTAAAACCTAAAACCTCTATAAGAAAATAGAAGAAAATCTTAGGCAAATATTTCTTACATATAATGCAAAAAAGCATGATCCAGTTGATAAATTATATTTCATTAAAACTTAAAACTGTGGTTCTTCAAAAAATACTGTTAAGAAAACTAAAGCCACAATATATATGCAAAGTATATTTCTGATAAAAGATGTGTGTCCAGAATGGGCAGAAGATTTGAAGAGATATTTTACTAATAATACAAATGGCATATAAGCATATAAAAAAGACTAAATATTATTAGCCATTAGGAAAATGCAAATTAAAACCATAGTGAGATACACAGTAAAGTTGATAAGAATTTGGAATAAGTGGTACTCTCATGCAAATGTAAAATGGTATGGCTACTCTGAAAAATGATGTGACAGCTTCTTAAGACATTAAATACACAGCATCATGAGAAAGTGGAAAAAGCAAAGCATCAAATAAAGACTTGTACATGAATGTTCACAGCTGTATTTGTAATAGAAAAAATGGAAATAGCCCAAATGCTCATCAACTGGTGAATGGATAAACAAACTGGTATATACATACAATGGAATATTATTCAGCAGCAAAAAGAAATGAACTATTGGTACACACAGCAATAGAGATGACTCTCAAATGAATGCTTGGTGAAAGAAATCTGACAAAAAAGAATTGTATTCTCTATGATTCCATTTAAATAAATCTCTAGAAAATGCAAACTAATCTTCAATAACAGCAAACTAATGGTAGGGTCAGGAGATATGGGGAGGGCATAACTAAGGAGAAGGAAAAAAAAATTTTTTTTTTTTTGAGACAGAGCCTCAAACTGTCACCCTGGGTAGAGTGCTATGGCATCACAGCTCACAGCAACCTCCAATTCCTGGGCTAAAGCAAGTCTCTTGCCTCTGCCTCCCAAGTAGCTGGGACTACAATGTCCCACACACAATGCCCGCACGCCACAATGCCCAGACATTTTTTGGTTGCAGCCATCTTTGTTGTTTGGCTGCGCGGGCTGGATTCGAACAGCCAACTCAGGTGTATGTGGCTGGCGCCTTAGCCCGTTGAGCCACAGGCACCGAGCCGGAGAAGGAAATTTTTGAGGTTGAGAGATGTGTTCATTATTTTGATCGTGGTGATAGTTTCACAGCTGTATATTTTATTAAATTATATACTTTAAATATTTGGGGGTTTGTGTTGTGTTTTGAGGCAGGGTCTCACTCTGTGGCCCAGGTTGGAGTGCAATGGCAGATTATAGCTCATTACAGCCTTCCATTCCTGGGTTCAGGTGATCCTCCTGCTTCAGCCTCCCTACAGGCACCCGCTCCACCACACCGTGCTTACTTTGCTTTTTTGTAGAGATGGAGGGTCTCACCACGTTGCCCAGGCTAGTCTGAAGAGAGCTTCCGCCCCCCCCCCCAATTGCTGGGAGTACAAGCATGAGCCACCAAACCCCACCAGCTGTTTATGTTGGTTATACCTCAATAAAGCTTCCTTTTAAAAGCTTTTTACTTTTTAAAAGAAGTATCTGCCCTTCCTTCTCGGGACGGATGAGCTGAAACAAGTTGCCACCTCTCTTTTCCCCTTACAGATATATTATCCCCAAGGTTTCAAATATCCAACTATCAGTTCAGCATCCACCATTTTCTCAGACCTGTGCCTTTCCCTGGACATTTTAAGTCACAAGTCTTAGTGATCTCAAACATTCCACCAATTCCTCACTTCCTAAGACATTTCCATAGACACAGCAATATCCTTCCTACCCTGATCGTCCCCCCACCCCAATCTCGTCCCATTTCAAGTCCTTCTTCTCACCCTGACCCTTCAGCCATAACGAGGACTGTACTGGTGAGCAAACTAAACAGACCCCATGCCTCTTCTCGATGACAAGGAAGGTGAAAATCCAGCTTTGTGGCAAATCTGGGATTCATTCCTGAGCATCCTGATTTTTAGGGCAGGGTTTCTCATAGTGTGGTCCCAAGACCAGCAGCGTCCGGATCACCTGAGCACCTGGGCGCCCACCCCCAACCCGTACGGAATCATCCTCTCGGGGCACGGTGGAAGCAGTCAGTATTTTAACGAGGCCTCCAAGTTATTCTAATGCTCTCCACTCTTCTTGGGGTGAAGAAAAAACAGGACAAGAAGAAAGTTAGAACTGAAGCACACCTGTGAATCAAATTAAGCGATGGGGAAAGGGGTGGTTATTAAGGAAAAAAAAAAAACTAATGAAAATTTCATTACATAGTCAGAAAACATACCCTGCCCCACACAGCTTCCCCATAGATAACGGATTCCGACATTCACCTCAAGACCCGGCAGAGAGAGCAGCAAAGGATCTGTCTCTGGCCAAGCAGGTCCCCCGCTAAGGTTCTGCTAAGAGGAAACTCCGCGGACGTTCAGGAGTTAATCCTCGGAAACCCGCCCCGCCCCCGCCGCCCGGCGCGTGCGCGCAACAAGCCATAGAGCTGGGCGATCCTCCCAGAGGCCTAGAGCGGGCAGGGTGATGGCGGGCTCCCGGCGAGAGACGCTTGACGGCTTTCTGCAGAACACGTCAAGGTACGAGTGGCGTCGGCTCGCGGAAGGCTGGGCAATCCCGGGTGACCGAGCCAATAAGCGCTTCTCAGCGCCGCTAGGATCCTGTGTCCGGTTCCATGGAATGTCAAGGCCGCCAGGTCACTCCTGGGCACGGAGGGCTGATCAGTTCTTGGCCTAGAGTCCTGTGGCACCCTGTCAGCATTTGCTAGGCCTTGGGTTCAATTGAATGAACCCCAGAAATTCTGGGGGCGGGTGGAATCACAAAGCGTAAATGAATGCACGCAAATCAGCCGACCATAGCTGGAAAGAGCAGCCTGAATTTGTGCATGTTGGAAAAAGGGAAGGAGGAAAAGAAAGATCACGATGATCCAATTTTGTATAAGAAGGGCAGAGAATGACAAAGTGTTACACCACTGGGACAAATTCTAAAAGTCCCTCCTCTGAGTTACCTTTCCAGTTATAACCTTATTTGGTACCTTTACCTCTCAATTTTATTTAAACATCTCTAGACTTGGGAATGGGGAATGTGTTCAAGAGGAGTAATGCCTGGCTCCTGATGATGAGGAAGGAAGCTTAATAAATTCTGAGATAAAGGCACTTGGAAATTAAATGAGATTTTGGTTTTTTTCCTTTAGTTCTTCTATGTTTAGAGGATGTTTTTGGTGGTCTAGTCTCAGAAATTGCATCACTAGTCTGCACAATGGTTCCCTTTGGTGGTGCCAAGTGGTGCCCAGTTGCCTCCAAATCTCAGACCCTTATGTGGACAAGAAAAATTTACAAAGGAAATGATAATTTTCCAGTTGCTCCCTGAGGTGTTCAGCTGCAGTCCATGGAGATCCAGTTCAGTTATGAATCTCAAGAACACCACCATTTGTCAGGTGAGAAGCGGTGTATTATATCTTTCTTAGTGGTTTTGGTGGGGGTGGGTAGGATGGTAGGGAGATGTCTCCCTATGCTAGTGTCTTCAAATGATACCAATATTCTTCATTGTCTGCCTCTCTCTGTTAGGCAATATCTCTTTTGTGCTCTAAGCATAGTGACGTGGCTTTATTTTGAATCTTGGCAAATCTTCCCTCTTTTTTAAGGCTTCAAAGTCCTCCACTTTTCCCTGTATAATCAGCCTATAACCAATCTGTCACTTTGAGTATTGTCCTTTAAATTCTTTTAAAGTCATCTTTCTCATCTGCAGTAGAGGCATGGTTTAAAGTTTTGGAGTCTGCCAACCTGGATTCAAATACTAGCTTTGTCACTCTCTGGCTTCTGTGAGAAGCTTTATATATTTTATGATTCTATTTCGTCACTGTGTAAGTATATAATAATTCATACCCTGGAGGTTATTTTGAGAATAAAAAACTTAGTACTCCAAAACATCACACATGTTTAAACCATGTTACTTCTTAACGGTTTTTTGTTGTTGTTTTTGCAGATTTTGGCTGGGGCCAGGTTTGAACCCACCATCTCCAGTATATGGGACCAGCGCCCTACTCCTTTGAGCCACAGGCACTGCCCTTAACTTTAATATTTAATATTATATTAAGAGTTCTAATTAATTTTGGGGTATAGTGTGATTATAATATCCAGTTCCAATACTTTTTATTGAAAATGGGGGTCCTTTCACCATTGGGTTACCTTAGTAACTTTATTGAAGATCAGTTATACATATATTTCTGGATCTATTTCTCAACTCTGTTCTATTCATATTAATGAATATGTCTATCCTTAAACCAATATCACATTGCCTTGATTACTGTAGCTTTGTAGAAAACCTAGAAATCAGGGAGTGTAACTTCTCTAATTTTGTTCTTTTGCAAAATTGTTTTGACTCTTCTGTGCCTTTTTACATAAAGTTTACAATCAGTTTATCAATTTATACAAAAAGGCCTGCTGGGATTCTTTTTTTGTAAAGACAGACTATCACTTTATTGCGCCCTCAGTAGAGTGCTGTGGCATCACAGCTCACAGCAAACTCCAACTCCTGGGCTTAGACCTCAGCCTCCCAAGTAGCTGGGACTACAGGCACCTGCCACTTACCCAGGTATTTCTTGTGACAAGAAATGGGCTGGGGCTGAGTTCAAACCTGCCACCCTTGGTATATGGTGCTGGTGCCCTACCCACTAAGCACAGGTGCCACCCAGCCTGCTGGAATTTTAATTGGCATTACTTTGAAACTATAGGTCAATTTTGGGAGAATTACCATCTTAACAATATTAAATCTTATAAGATTTAATATAAGTTTTTATAAGAAATGATATATATTTTTGTTTAGTAAGTCTTGAATTACTCTCAGCAATATTTTTTAGTTTTCATTATACAGATATTGCACATATTTTCTTGAATTCATAAGTATTTTATTTTGGGGTATGATTTTAAAAATGTTTTAAACTTTAGGTTCTGATTGTTTATTGCTTGTATATATAAATACAGTTGAGTTTTGTATTTTGGTCTAATAAACTCATTTGTAAGTTCTAATAGCTTTTTTGATATAGCTTAGGATTTTCTTCATATGTGATTGTATAGTTTTTAAGTAAAGATAGTTTGAGTTTTTTCTTTCCTATTTGTATGTCTCCATTATTTTTCATGTCTTATTGCATTGGCTACTACTATTGAATAGAAGTGGTACAATGTTGAAAAAAGTGGGCATCCTTGCCTTGTTCTAAGAGAAAAGCATTCAATGTGTAACTATTAATGATGTTAGCTGTAGGTTTTCCTTTGTTTTTTATTGTTTTATATTATACTTTACATATAATTGATATATTTTGATTTAGATGTACCTATTCTTTTTTTTTTTATTCCACCTATTCTTTCTTTTTTCTCCTGTTATGACTAATTTTACACTACTCATTTTTTTTGCTTTTCTAGTTTTTTCTCTATTAGCTTATTGATGCATTATTTTATTGTTATTTTAATGGCTACCTCATTACAGCCTTTCTCAAATATGGTTCTTTGTGAGAATTAGGTCTTGATGTTCTAAGGCATCCACTGCAAGTAATATATTCATATCTCTCTTATACATCTACAATACCATTAACTATGTACTATCCTTGGGAGAATTAAGAAAATAGTCACTCAAATCGTTTTCTGTTTTATGCTCTCTTGGAACTCTGATTGAAAAAGCCTGTCTTAGAAATTATAACATACACACTGTATTTATTACGGTTTATTTTAATATACCATTTCTAGGACAAGCAAAGACTTTATAATACTTTAGTTCTACTTTCTTCCCTTCTCTTGTGCTATTGTTGCATATACATTTTTAATTCCATATATACTCCACAAGACATTCATCTGGCTTTAATCAGTCAGTACACATGTGGATTCACACAGATACGTTACTTTTTCTAGTGTTCTTCATTCTTGCATTACCTTGCTTGCATCTGGGATATTTTTTTCTTCTTGAAGAATTACCTTTAGTGGAACACACCTACGGTGCATCTTAGCAGGGTACTGGTGAAACTTATTAAAGGTAGAGTATCAATGTCTTTATATAGTGATCAAGAAAATGCCATGAAGGCTATCTGTAACAGTACGATCAAAATATTTCTGAATGTATA
>CAUYON010155187.1:0-11508 GCA_963573935.1 Arctocebus calabarensis | reverse complement strand
ATAATTTTATTGAATCATAATTCTGTACATTGGTGCAATCATAGGGCACGATTCATATACATTCAGAAATGTTTTGATCGTACTATTACAGGTAGCCTTCATGGCATTTTCTTGATCACTATATAAAGACATTGATACTCTACATTCAATAAGTTTCACCAGTACCCTGCTAAGATGCACCGTAGGTGTGAGCCTTTTTTTTTTTTAATTATTGGGGATTCATTGAGGATACAAGAAACCAGGTTACACTGATTGCATTTTTTAAGTCCCTCTTACAATCGTGTTTTGCCCCCAAAAGGTGTGAAGACCCTTCACCTCCCCTGCTCCTTCCCTCTCTCTGCTCTTCCTTTCCCCATCCTTCCCTCATTCTTTCTCTCTGCTGTCCCCTTACCCCTTCCCCACCGTGTCATTAAGTGTCATCTTTTTTTTTTGCTTGTAGTTTGGCAGGCCCAGCCCGGATTTGAACCCACCAGCTCTGCACGTTCTGCTCAGCTGGCTCCAAGGCGCTGAGCTACAGGCGCCGAGCCTACAGTGTTTTGAATTTTAACCTTTAATAATTTTGATTATAAGCGTTGGAGGCATACCAACACCAGTGTTGGAGGTAATTTTTCTGGTAGTGAGTGGCAGTTTTACAGACGAAAAGAATACCACCTGTTGCCAGATGATAGTTTATCTTGCCATACGATTAGATTAGGAATCTTTGTGTATAGTTGTGATGTTGCTTGCCTGTAATTTGATAAATATACTTTGCTTTGAAAAATTATATTCTTGGGTGGCACCTGTGGCTCATCGAGTAGGGCGCCGGCCCCATATACCACAGGTGGCGGGTTCAAGCCCGGCCTTGGCCTAACTGCAAAACAGAAAAATAGCTGGATGTTGTGGCAGGCGCCTGTAGTTGCAGCTACTCAGGAGGCTGGGGCGAGAGAATTGCTTAAGCCCAGAAGTTGGAGGTTGCTGTGAGCTACGTGATGCCACAGCACTCTATAGAGGGGCAATAAAGGGCGATTCTGTCTCCAAAAAAAAAAAAAAAAAAAAAAAAAAATTTTATTTTTATCCAAAGCTTTTTTCTAATTACAAATTTAAACTAAGTTTATCGTGCTCATTCTGGCTTTCTGTTAAATGTTCCTTGTTTAGATCAGTTGAACTTTCTTCATTCTAGGTGAAGATTCTTTTTTGTTTGAGGCAGCCTCAAGCTGTCACCCTGGATAGAGTGCTGTGGCATCACAGCTCACAGCAACCTCCAACTCCTGGGCTCAAGTGGGTCTCCGCCTGCCAAGTAGCTAGGACTACAGGCGCCCGCCACAACTCCCGGCCATTTTTTTGGTTGCAGCTGTCGTCATTTGGCGGGCCCAGGCTGGATTCGAACCTGCCAACTCAGGTGTACGTGGCTAGCGCCTTAGCCCATTGAGCCACAGGCGCTGAGCCAGTGAACACTC
Organism: Arctocebus calabarensis; assembly: GCA_963573935.1. Classification (NCBI taxonomy): domain Eukaryota; kingdom Metazoa; phylum Chordata; class Mammalia; order Primates; family Lorisidae; genus Arctocebus; species Arctocebus calabarensis. Next base: position 10,072 of record CAUYON010155187.1, on the reverse strand, counting down.
TTACTTCAATTTTCAAGAATTAGAATGATAGAATATTTGTTTCATAATTATTTAGATACAAATGGTGAAACCAAAAAGACTTTCTAAAGATTGTATGTTTTCATTGATAGAACAAAAATAGCTTTGATGCAGGAGGGATTAGCAAAGGTTCTTTCATGGGACCTCAGATCAGTAACTTCTAGATCTTTAGGAAAGTGGTTAGATTTTCTGATCATTCTGTTTTTGTTCTTCATTCTTTAAATCTATGGTGCTTTTTATTCCTTCTGTCATTTATTGTGTATGTAACATAGTTCGTGTTTTCTAGCTTTTTTTTTTTAAGACAGTCTCAAGCTGTCGCCCTGGATAGAGTGCTGTGGTGTCACAGCTCACAGCAACCTCACACTCCTGGCCTTAAGCGATTCTCTTGCCTCAGCCTCCCAAGTAGCTAGGACTACAGGCACTCGCCACAGTACCTGGCTATTGTTGTTGTTGTTGTAGTTATTATTATTGTTTCAGCTGGCCAGGGCCATGTTTGAACCTGTTAGCCTTGGTGTCCTTGGCTGGCCACCTATCCACTAAGCTACGGGCACTGCCAGGGTTCTAGCTTTTTAGTGTAAAAGCACTACCATTTCATCCTTCGTAGTTGAAAAATTTCATGTCTGTTGTTGAGAAAAATAGAATAGCCTAAGAACAGTTGACAGACTTTGAATAATGGATGAAACTTTTTTGCCAAGTGAAAATTTTGTTTTGAGATAGAGTCTCACTATGTCCCCCTTGGTAGAGTGCTGTGTCATCACAGCTCACAGCATCCTCAAACTCTTGGGCTCAAGCGATTGTTTTGCTTCATTCTCCCAAGTAGCTGGGACTACAGGCACCTGCCACAACACCCAGCTGTTTTTTGTTGCAGTTGTCATTGTTAGCTGGCCTGGGCCAAGTTCGAACCCACCACCTTCTCTATATGTGGCTGGTGCGGTAACCACTGTGCTATGAGCACTGAGCCTGCCAAATGAGTTTTTATGTGGAACCCCAATGCATCTTTAATTGCCTGGGAGGGGTGTCTTCCTCATAAAATATTCTCCCAGGACAATTTCTTCAGGTGTTTTCCCTGCACTCTCTTCTAATATTTTTATAGTTTCATGTCTCAAGTTTAAATCTTTTATCCAGTGAGAATCAATTTTTGTTAATGGTGAAAGGTGGGGGTCCAGTTTCAGTCTTCTACAGGTCTCCAGCCAGTTCACCCAGCACCATTCGTTAAATAGGGAGTCTTTCCTCCACTGAATATTTTTGATAGGCTCGTAGAAGATCAAATGATGATAAGCAACTGGGTTCATCTCTTGGTTCTCTGTTCTGCTCCACAAAACTACTGCTGTATTTTTGTGCCAGCACCATGCTGTTTTGATCACTATAGCCTGAAGTCTGGTAATGTGATACCTCCTGATTTGTTCTTATTTCTGAGTAATGTATTTGCTATTCGAGGTTTTTGTATTTTGAGACAGAGTCTCAAGCTGTTGCCCTGGGTTGAGTGCTGTGATGTTATAGCTCACAGCAGTTTGGCTCAAGCAGTCCTCTTGCCTCAGTTTTTTCTATTTTTAGTAGAGATGGGGGTCTCGCTTTCGGCTCAGGCTTGTCTCGAACTTATGCGCTCAAGATGTCCGCCCACCTTGGCCTTGAAGAGTGATAGGATTACAGGCTTGAGCTACCTTGCCCGCCTATGGTTTATTTTTGTGAGTTTAAAACTTTAACATTAATTTATAAAACCCAATGAGAACAATAATGCTTTTTTAGATGAGTCTAAATTTGTAGTGGGTGTTTGTAGTTATATGTTTATGTCAGTTTTATTTTTTTAATATTTTTTAGAGATGGAGTCTCACTTTGTCACCCTTGGTAGAGTGCTATGGTATCATACAGCTCACAGCAACCTCTACCTTCTGGGCTTATATGTGAGTTTTAGTATCTAATTTTTTTTTTTTTTTTTTGGCACAGAGTCTTACTCAGTCTTGTGTACTGTGGCGTCATAGTTAATGGCAACCTTAAACTTTCGGGCTCAAATGATTGTCTTGCCTCAGCCTCCTGAGTAGCTGGGACTACAGGCGCCTGCCACAATGCCCAGCTTATTTTGGGTTGTAGTTGTCGTTGTTTGGCAGGCGTGGGTTGGGTTTGAAACTGCCAGCTCCGTGTATGTGGTCGGAGCCCTAGCCTCTGAGCTACACGAGCTGAGCCAGCTAAGCATTGTTCTATTTTTTTTTTTTTTTTTGCAGTTTTTGGCCAGCTCTGGGTCTGAACCCACTCACTACCTCCGGCATATGGGCCCGCGCCCTACTCCTTTGAGCCACAGGCACCACCCCGCATCGTTCTATTCTTAATGTCTTCAATATCTATTAGAACAGAGGACAGTTAGCTTCCTGTAGTTCCAGCTACTTGGGAGGCTGAGGTAAGAGACTCGCTTGAGCCCAGGAATTGGAGGTTGCTGTGAGCTGTGATGCCATAGCACTCTATCCAGGGTGACAGCTTGAGGATCTGTCTCAAAAAAAAGAAAGAAAGAAGGTTGAAGGTCAATGACCATATTTGTCTGTCTTGGAAAGTTTTGGCTGAAAGATCTGCAGTTATTCTTATACTTTTCCCTTTGTAGGTAATGCTTTTCTTACTGCTGGTAGCTTCCAGAAGTTTCTCTTTCATATTAATATTGGCAAAATTAGTTAAAATGTGCCTAGGGGATGCTTTGTTTGGATTGAGTTGTGCTGGGGTTCTGAAACTGTCTACTATCTGAATTTCTGTCTCTTGCAATACTTGGGAAATTCTCTGCCATAATGTCTTGGAGCAGAGAATTTGTGCTTTTGGGTTCATCTTCTTTAGGTATCCCTATGATTTGGATGATTGATATTTTGGAATGATCCCATAACTCTCTCAGGGAATTCTGTTCTTTTTCTCCCTCTTTGAATGCTTGAGATAGTTTAAAAGTCTTGTGTTATCTGTTGCAAGTAATTTTTTTCATTGACCTGTGAGAAAAATCTGGCCTCACACAGATACTTTGAAGAAGAAAGTTGTATTTTAATAGCCTTTTGAGAGAATCGTTGGATAACATAGCAACACTTAAGAAGTGCTAGTTTCTAGTTTCTTAAAGGTTATTTGCGATATGTAATATGAAGTCTTGTCATTGAACTTCTTTTTATTTATGTTAAGACCATCATCTTGTCTTTCCCCATCATGATAACATAGTGTCCATGTTTTGCTTCCTCTCTTCATGTACTTTGTCCTTTAGCAAGCAGATTTTGATGTTGCTTTCAAGGTTGGTAATCCTGTAGGCCCTGATGATGTTTAGCAAGCAGACGTTTGCCTGGAACTATTTGAATGCTGTGTACGCTTTGTCTGGCTTAGGTTTTCTTTCAAATGCCAGACTCTTCATATGTTCACAACTCATAGAATCAGTAAGTGTTCATTGAAAAAAAGAATTAATATAATTAAAAAATTAATATATTTATGGTCTTAAAAATATTGAAAGATTAGGTATATTATTTCTAGGTCTGGTTGTCTTGTTACATGAATTGTCCAGGAAGAACCTTGCTTTCTCTGAAATCCATATTTAGCTCCAGAGCCTGTCAGTCAGAAATTACGTGTCATTTGTTTCCTGTTGTTGCTTTCATCAACTTTAAGAATGGAGGGAACCCTTGATTGCAGCATTTTTGGGGGGGCCAAAAAGGAGATTTGGGCCAGTGTTGTGGCTCACACCAGTAATACTAGCACTCTGGGAGGCCGAGGTGGTGGGTTGCCTGAGCTCTCAGCTCGAGACCAGCCTGAGCCAGAGCAAGACCCCATCTCTAAAAATGGCTGGGCATTTTGGCAGGTGCCTGTAGGCCCAACTCCTCAGGAGGCTGAGACAAGAGCATTGCTTGAGCCCAAGAGTTTGAGGTTGCTGTGAGCTGTGACATCATGGCACTCTACTGAGGGTGACAAAGTGAGACTTCATATTCCCCATCTCCCTCCAAAAAAGGATTGGGTACTTTGTAGAAGTTGGAGGAGCTTAAGAGGGGATGTGAAGCAGAATTTCACTTGGCCCTGCTAGGCTGTGGGGTGATCCTAACAGGTATGTTTAGGGTGTCTTGAGTGCTTCTGGCTATAAGACTTACCCATGCCTCTACCTTTATATTCACAGTTTAGACTCCAGTGGTAGGCAGGATTCATAAATTCGTGCTCTTAACACACTATACTGTCATTCTACGGAGCTGTATCCACATGCAGTACCATTTCAAGTGTCTGATATCATATAGACAGATTAAACAGTGCTTAGTGTTCCTAGATATTTGAACTTTCTGATAAAGGTAATAAGCAAAATTGTGCTTCAGGGGGTTGCAACATTTTGGGTTCTCTGGACCATCTTGGAGGAATAGTTGTCTTGGGCCACACATTAAATATAAATGCTAACAAAATCTGATACACCAAATGAAAAAAAAGGTCTGTGCATAATTTTTGTGATACCTGCCAACACAGATAAGCAAAAATGTCCTTAGATAATCCATATGGGGCCCTTGGGTGACAGACTGGTCACCCCTGGTTGTGCATAGATTCTATAACACAGTTGGCTGTCTCATAAGTTTGTGAGTCTCTCTTGTCCTTACTTTACTTGGCCCAATTATTTTCAGCTAGTTTTGGACTTTACACCCCTATAACTACACACAAAGTTGTTTTTGTTTTTTGGAGATAGAGTCTCACTTTGTTGCCCTGGGTAGAGTGTGGTGGCGTCATAGCTCACAGCAACCTCAAACTCTTGGCCTCAAGCAATTCTCTTGCCTCAGCCTCCCAAGTACCTGGGACTACAGGCGTTGGCCACAACGCTTGACTGTTTTTAGAGATGGAATCTCATTCTTGCTACATGTCTGTCTACATTCCTGAGCTCAAATAATCCACCTGACTCTTCTTCCCAAATGCTGGGATTACAGGCATGAGCCACTGTGCTTGGCCCTACAGGTATATGGAGCACTCTGAAAGAAATTGTGCCTACAGGAAATCTTGTGTTGAATGACTAAAGGGGTGCTTTGCACCAAACCAATCTCAGTCAACAGGTTAAAGTGGTATAATAAGAGTGTATGTATAATGAAAGATAAGTTTTTCTCCCCCTGTTGGTCTCCCCCTATTGGAAACATCTACTGAATTTTGTGTGTATTTCCAAAGGGGTCATGCCCTCAGCGACAGTTAATAGCTCTCTCTCCCTCCCCAACATTACTACCCTGCATTTGATTTGTGTGTATATGCATATGCATTTTAATTATACCTTGGAGATTGTAGCACAATAGTTTATTGAGGCTCAGCGCCTGTGGCTCAATAGGCTAAGATGCCAGCCACGTACACCTGAGCTGGCGGGTTTGAATCCAGCCCAGGCCCGCCAAACAACAATGACGACTGCAACCAAAAAATGACCGGGCCTTGTGGTGGGCGCCTGTAGTCCCAGCTACTTGGGAGGCGGAGGCAAGAGACTCACTTGAGCCCAGGAATTGGAGGTTGCTGTGAGCTGTGATGCCATAGCACTCTATCCAGGGGGACAGCTTGAGGCTCTGTCTCAGAAAAAACAAAAAAGTTTATTGAAGTTTATCATTTTTTCTGAGATTGTTGATACCTTTCTTTACTTAAAGTTATTACTTTCAAAAAGTAATTAGTAAAATTAGTATAGTTTATGTAAGTACCTGCTTTACAGTTGAATGTTTTAAAACGCATAAAGCTAGTGATAAGGAAAATAGGCAGCCATTTCAGGGTTAAGGGCGTTATGAAACTTGAAATTTCTAGGGGTTGAATAAAATTTATGTATCAGTATAAGAAAACCATCATGTCCATATTTTACTCCTATAACAAATACATGATCATTCAGATATTCCAAGAGCTGATTTACATTTGAGATTTTTTTTTTTTTCTGAGACAGTCTCAAGTTGTCCCCCTGGGTAGAGTGCTATGGCGTTGTAGCTCACAGCAGTCTCCAACTCTTGGGCTCAAGTGACCCTCTTGCCTAAGTTTTTCTATTTTTAGTAGAGATGAGGCCTCACAGTTTTTGCTCAGGCTGATCTTGAACTCGTGAGCTAAAGCAATCTACCTGCCTCAGCCTCCCAGAATGCTAAGATTACAGACATGAGCCACTGCGCCAACCTCCAATTCCTGGCAGCCATCATTGTTGTTTGGCGGGCCCAGGCTGGGTTCGAACCCGCCAACTCAGGCATACGTGGCTGGCGCCTTAGCCTGTTGAGCCACAGGTGCCGAGCCAGAATATCCTTTAAAGAGAAATCTGACATTCTTCATATCTGAAGCATCCTACAAAAACACTTTACTAACTTTTAAAAATGGGTGAATTTGGCTCAGCGCCTATAGCTCAAGTGATTAGGGCGCCAGCCACATACACTGAGGCTGGCGAGTTCGAATCCAGCCTGGGCTTGCCGAAACAATAATGACAATTACAACAACAAAAAATAGCTAGACTTTATGTCGGGTACCTGTAGTCCCAGCTACTTGGGAGGCTAAGGCTAGAGAATCGCTTAAGCCCAAGAGTTTGAGGTTGCTGTGAGCTGTGAGTATGGCACTCTACTGAGGCCGACATAGTCTCTGTCTCAAAAAAAGAAAAAAAATGGGTACATTTAATTTTTTATTTTGGAACAGAGTCTTAGTCTCCCTGGTGGTGTTGAATATCGTGCTATCATAGCTCACGGCAACCTCAAACTCGTGGGTTTAAGTGATCATCCTTTCACAGCCTTGGGAGTAGCTGGGACTACAGGTGCGCACCACAATGCCTGGCTAGATTTTCTATTTTTTTTTTTTTTTTTTTTTAGTAGAGAGTCAGGTCCTGAGCTCAGGCCATCCACCACCTCAGCCTTGCAGAATACTAGGAGTATAGGCATGAGCCACTCCTGGCCAGGTGTCTTTAATGTTAGGCTTACTTGATGCCAAGCTTGGTGGCTCACACCTCTTATCTCAACACTTTAGGAAGCTGAAGAGGGAGGATTGAATGAGACCAGGAGTTTTGAGATTAGCTTAGGCAACATAGTGAGACTCCCATCTTTAAAAAAAATAATTGGGCATGCCATGCTGTAGTCCCAGTTACTTTGGAGACTGAGTTGGAAGGATGGCTTGAGCCTCAGAGTTTGAAGCTGCCGCGAGCTACGATCTGCCACTACACTGTAGCCTTGGTGACACAGTGAGACCCTACTCTGTCTCTTACATAATAAACTAACAAAATTCATGTTAATTAGGTGTGAACAAGTCAAGTTGTATTGGTATATATTTTTTTTTTCCAAAAAATATGTGGTGAATTAATTGTGGTTGAAGTGTCATAATATTTGCAACTTTGATTCAGAAAAATAGATTACCAATTGCACATAGGGCAAGTATTAACTGAATTCAGATTTAGATATACTGTGTCTTTGAAATTTTCCATGATAAAAACGTGACAAAGGAAGCATATCCCTTAACAGTTAACATAATATTCATAATTTACAGTGGTATTTCTTTCTTTCTTTCTTTCTTTTTTTTTTTTTTGTAGAGACAGAGTCTCACTTTATTGCCTTCCGTAGAGTGCCAAGGCATCACACAGCTTACAGCAACCTCCAACTCTTGGGCTTAGGCAATTCTCTTGCCTCAGCCTCCCAAGTAGCTGAGACTACTGGCGCCCACCACAACGCCCGGCTATTTTTCTGTTTGCAGTTCAGCCGAGGCCAGGTTTGAACCTGCCACCTTTGGTATATGGGGCTGGTGCCCTACTGGATGAGCCACAGGCACCGCCATACAGTGGTATTTCTTAATTGAAAGCAGATAGACAGCTTTTCATAGATTTAGTGTGAAAGCTTTCTTACTGTTGATCCTTCTGATTGAAGTTACTTATGTATACTTATCTATTGGGAAGATATTAAAAGAATTGATTTTAAAATGAAGGCAACAGTGTAGTACATTTTATTTTATTTATTTATTTATTTATTTATTTATTTATTTATTTATTTATTTGAGACAGAGCCTCAAGCTGTCACCCTGGATAGAGTGCTGTGGCACCACAGCTCACAGCAACCTCCAATTCCTGGGCTCAAGTGAATCTCTTGCCGTTGCCTCCCAAGTAGCTGGGACTACAGGGGCCCGCCACGACGCCTGGCCATTTTTTGGTTGCAGCCGTTATTGTTGTTTGGCGGGCCCGGGCTGGATTTGAACCCGCCAGCTCAGTGGTTGGTGCCTTAGACCATTGAGCCTGTACATTTCATTAAGGTGCAAAATTTTGAGCATTCTGACAGTTACTAATATGTAATATTTTCTGTAGTGAACAAAAATTTAAAGTGATTGACATTTTTAGTCTTTTTGGTCGCTAGAGATTAGTAAACAAATAAGATTTGAGGACTAGGAAAAGACTCTTCATTTGGACTTTGGTAAAATACTTATTGTATTCAGCTTTCTCTCTTCTGCTTTTTGTTGTTGTTGGGTTTTGTTTTGTTTTTTGCTTTTTTTGGTAGAGGGGGCAGCACCTGCCTTTGTCACCCAAGCTTAGAGTGCAGTGATACCATTACAGCTTGCTGCAACCTCAGACTCCTGGGTTCAAGCCAAACTGTACTTTGTCTTAGCCTCTTAAGATGCTGGGACTACAGGCATTTGCTGCCACATCCAGCTGAGTTTTCTGTTTTTTGTAGAGATAGGGGGTGTGTGTCACTCTTGCTCAGGCTGGTCTGGAACTCCTGACCTCTAGTGATCTTCTTCCTACCTTGGGTTCCCCAAGTGCTAGGATTACAGGCATAAGCTACTGTGCCTTACCTGCTTTTTTTTGAGCAGATTCTCACTATGTCACCCTCAGTAGAGTGCTGTCATGTCACAGCTCACAGCAACCTCAAACTCTTGGGCTTAAGTAATTCTCTTGCCTCAGCCTCCCAAGTAGCTGAGACTACAGGTGCCTGCCACAATGCCCAACTATTTTTTTGTAGCAGTTGTCGTTGTTTAGCTGGCCCAGGCTGAGTTCAAACCCCCCAGCTTTGGTGCATTTGACCGGCACTGTAACCAATGTGCTACGAACCCCGAGTCATGATCTGCTTTTTTATTAAGTGAAAATACTGCAAAATTTCCCATCTTCTCTGACATAAGAGGTAGGAGGTGACAGCATTTATATTTCCAGATTAGTGAGTAGAAGAAAAGATCCCAGGTAAACAGATGATTTGCGGAATTGGAAAGATAATGCTTCGTGAATTACTTACAGCTGGAAATGATTACTTTTTCTCATGTTTCCATGATCTGTAGAAGGGGTGAGATGTGATAACTTATGGGTGTGGTTTTTTTCTGTAGGGCATAGTATTGGGGAATTTGGGGGAGTTCATGTCTGCTAAAAGTTGCTGAAATTATGTCATACCTGGTGTTGGGTACCATGGTGTTTCTGCCTTGATTTGTACTTTATTGCCAATGAATTAATTTCAAAGCATTGTTGCTTTCTTATGGAGAATATTTTTTTTTTTTTTAATTTTGTTTTTTGAGACAGAGCCTCAAGCTGCCACCCTGGATAGAGTGCTGTGGCATCACAGCTCACAGCAACCTCCAATTCCTGAGCTCAACCAAGTCTCCTGCCTCTGCCTCCCAAGCAGCTGGAACTACAGGCGCCCGCTACAACGCCCAGCTATTTTTTGGTTGCAGCCGTCATTGTTGTTTGGCTGCCCAGGCTGGATTCAAACCTGCCAGCTCAGGTGTACATGGCTGGCACCTTAGCCAGTTGAGCCGCAGGCACCAAGCCGCAGCCATCATTGTTGATTGGTGGGCCCAGGCTGGATTCGAACCCGCCAGCTCAGGTGTACGTAGCTAGCGCCTTAGCCCATTGAGCCACAGGCGCCAAGCCGGAGAATATGTTTAACTATATGTTGTTCATTTAGAGAATAATGTCAAGTGGTAATCTTAATTAAATGTTTATAAGATTATATTCATATTAGTTCTAAGGAATAACACAGCCTTTTTTCTTCTTTTGTAGCATAAGCAGTACTATAATGGATGTAGACAGCACAATTTCCAGTGGGCGTTCAACTCCAGCAATGATGAATGGACAAGGAAGCACTACTTCTTCAAGCAAAAATATTGCCTATAATTGTTGTTGGGACCAGTGCCAGGCTTG